>JAPDSC010072289.1:1621954-1670005 GCA_026290005.1 Latrodectus geometricus | reverse complement strand
TATATATATATATATATATATATATATATATAACAATAAATATTTTTCATGCTTACTTACGAATTTTATTATTTTATTATAATTCTTTATTTGAGGAAAACCCTTTATAAGAGTGTCATTCATTTTTTATACAGTCTAATTTGGATACTTTTCATAATATTTAAAGATTTCACAAGTGCAATTGTTTCTTCACTGTTAAAAATATAAATAGTTTAGATAATAACTAAAATGTATTTTATGATTTTAATAAATATTAATTTATTACTTCAAATATTCGCGATTTTATTTAAAATGAAATATTTTCTAATTTAAATTTTATTTTAGATGTTTTCTATTTTAATTTGTAAATTTTTTATTTTGCTAAATAATTTCATTAGATTTCAATTGAAATTAAATATTTTTGTAAAATATATAGCTTGGAGTTTTGTTAATATAAGCCAAACTATTTATGGCAAATTTGTAAGCATATAATAAAATTATAACCATTGTGCTTATGTTTTAAGAGGAATTGAAAGAGAAATAATAAGATTTTAGAATTTAAGAGAAATTCTAGAAGGATTTGAACCAGTTACAAACGAAATTTAAAATTTGTTTTTGAAAGAAAGTAAACAAATATTGAACATTTTAATCAAAGCTACAATCCGACAAACATAATTAAAATGTTAATATTAAAAAAGAAGTTATATATGTGTGTGTGCGCACACGCCAAAAGGGAAATATTTAGAAAACAATTAAAATATTTCCCAAAATAATGAAAACGAAACTGAATAAAAAAAATCAAAATCTTAACAATATCCCATATCGTGCACTAAAATCTTTTTAAAAAAATACCGCTAAATTTGGAGCTAAATGTAACAATAAAGTTGAAAGTATTAAGAAAAGTAAAAAATACATGAAAAGTAACAACGTAACAGTGTTCAGAAATGAATAAGCAACTATGTAACTGAATGTCTGTAATATTAATGACTACTCTCAAACCGAGATATGCGGCTCTCTCTTTTGAATACTAAAAAGTAATTTTATCACAAGTAAAACTGCATAGAAAAGGATCAGCATTTCAGGCAACATATAAATAAAAGGAATCATGATAAAAGTACAGAATAATCAAAGCAAGAAAAACTCACTTTTGCTTTTTATTATTTTCGCTGTTCCACACAGAGTTCGAAAATGTTATAAAGGAAATCAATAATTTTATAATCATTTTTACGTTGGTTGCAGTTTCGAGCATGAACTCGTTTTAATAAAGAAATAGGCAATCATTTATCCCTCTATACGCCAAAGAGAATCTTTTATAAAATATGCATAAAAATTTTTCCCATGCTGCCTCCGGCAATGACGCAGAAAACGTTAAGCACATTTATTTTTTTTTTCTTTTACAAC
This sequence comes from Latrodectus geometricus, assembly GCA_026290005.1. Classification (NCBI taxonomy): domain Eukaryota; kingdom Metazoa; phylum Arthropoda; class Arachnida; order Araneae; family Theridiidae; genus Latrodectus; species Latrodectus geometricus. Next base: position 1,668,625 of record JAPDSC010072289.1, on the reverse strand, counting down.
CGAATCCTTTTTTTTCGGTGATAACACCGCTGTTTAAAGATCTCTTTTATTCATTTCCTTTTACGTGTAAGCTTAATCATTTTAAGTGAAGAATTAATAAGTGTCAGTTGCAGATTTTTCAGAACAAAACGAGGAGAGCTTAGAAAGATTCAGATAAAAACTATAAGCTTTATATATATATATATATAATGAAGAACGACTTTTTTGATACAAATAAACATACATTTATAAATATATAAAAATAATATAATTTATTAGAACTTAAAGTCGAATAAATATCAAGAATAAAATAAACATATCTATATATAAAATATAACAATATGAAAATCATTCAGAATGTTATATTAGAACAAGGGAGAAATAACTGATTTTTGCAAGAAAAAGTTATTTAAAATAAAAAAATTGCATGATATAAATAAAATATGAAATCGAAATATTATTTATCAAATATCTGAACAACCCTTTGTGGTACAGATTCAATCATTTATATACGTGAATAGTTCCTTACAAATAATTTCTCGTATGCTGCCAATCATTACATAAAGTTCATTCTGCTAAAGAGTTGGGTCAATTAAAATACAATGAAAAATAAATATCGCTATATGTTCGATCCAGAAAATATCAGCAGACACTGATATCAAAATTTCATTTCTACTGAAAAGTGTCCGTGTGTGGGTTGTGCGTTGTCTTGTTGTAAAATACTTTTTTCGGTGTCACTGAATATAAGATAGCAACATTTTATCAAAATGCTATTTATATATCAAATGGTCATGTATTATCAGATTTGTTTAAAAAGAATTTAAATTGTTTTTGGATTATTAAATTGCAATGCTGTGAAGAATACTTTTTGTTTGATTAAAAGTACTTATAAATTCTTTAATATCACAAGAATTTTTCTTTTTGAGATTAAAATTTAATTCCTCTCTATACATATCCTAACAAATAACAGAGATTATTATTATTTATAAATTAGTATTATATTAACTCAATCTTGATAAATAATGATATTTAAACTACTTGTTACCAAAAACTAGACCCACACATATGATTTATTCTAATATAAACAACGAAATATTGTGTTTTTAAATCGGAAAGTACATTTCTCAAAATATAGAAAGTAAATTTATTTGAAAAATTTTTTAAATATTTTACATTTAGAGGTTAATTTGAAAATGAAAAATTAAGTTATTTATATCTTAACACTGGAAATTATTGCATTTTTAAATGTGAAACTCATGAGAAAAAGCTAGAGAAATGGTTTGAAGGAAACGAAGACATTACATTTAAAATCTAAAAAATTCTTAAAGTAATTGAAAGATTAAAAATATCTATAACTAAAAGTGAATTAAGAAAACAATGATATTAATTACATCTACATGCACGACAATAATGCCTGATGTATTTTTGTATATTCTTATTAATATTTTTCTATTTTTGTTTCTAGTATTCTTGTTTTCTTTTCTTCATCCTTAAATTCTTGATAAAAGAAAACGCATTTCAAATTTCTAATGTTTCACATAATTCATTTCTAAAAGAAATATAATATTTTCTCATGATTTCCACATTTATTTTAGTGATGCGGTTTTCTTTCTTGGTTTCTTTCTCGCTTTCATTTAGAAAATACGTATTCTAATATCACTTAATGAGAGATCAAATCACCTGAATGTGAGAAGTTTGAATTACAATAATGCAAACTTCTCACATTCAGAGAATTATTATTCTTTTCTTAAATGAATTCAACAAAGGATAAACTTTTAATCAATCAAAATAATATTTAAGAATAACACATTTTCAGATGGAATATAATCCAAATGCGATTTTTCTGAAACATCTTTTCGGGGAATCCAAATCATTAGGTGAGAAATATTTTTGACATTTTATGCCAAAATGACATTTCATAACACCATTCATTACATTTAATTTCATAATTTCTACATAAATAAAAAAATAATAACTTTTTTCGAAATTGTTATAAAATGAATAAAAGCAAAATGCCAAATGAGGAACATTCAAGCAAGCTCTAATAAGAATAATATTATAAATAAAAAAATTACAATCAAAGCATCCATTCACAAAGAGAAAGAAATAATATATTATCTCTCCTTTTTACAAGCCAGCAATAATATAAAAGATATCCTGGAATATATATATAAAAAACAATGTTCAAACCAGGGAAAAGAGCAGTGTGGATATCGTCTTTTTGTCTGATTCTCGGTAATGGGAAGAGAGAGAAATGCAATTACTTGATTCTGGAAGATGATATTCGACACTTCCGCCACACTCCACGTCCCTCAACGACAGAAAGAATGGCGACTTCAGAAATGTTCCAAGTGCAAAGAAAGACAGTTTCGAAAGAAACAATTCAGCACTTTTGCTGATTTCCATTATTACTGAATGAAAGGAAGCCGCAAGAAAACATTCTAATTTACGGAATAAACAAGCTATTTAGAATCCATTGGAAGGGAAATTATTCGCGAATAACAAACATTAAAAATAATCATTTATCGAACTGATGAATAAGAAAATGTAGTGTGTGTGTGTGTGTGTGTGTGTGTGTGTGTGTGTGTGTGTGTGTGAGTGAGTGAGTGAGTGAGTGAGTGAGTGAGTGAGTGAGTGAGAGAGAGAGAGAGAGATCTTATTTTAAAATTACAAAAACCTTGCAAAATATATTCATCCCGTTTTCAACATATAATTTACATTTGAATAATTCCAACTTGATTGAAATCGAAAATTATGGAAACTTTTGACATTTGGTATCATCTGAGAGCACTCATGTAAAAACTTTTGACTTCTTATATATTTATTATCAAAATATCATGGTCTTTATAACACATCCAAAAATTGCTTATATAATATTAAACAAGCTAGACTTTTTGTTAGACTAAAATAATACACCCAATTTCTTAGTAAATTAATTAAAAAATGATGTAAATAAATTCTACACACATCATCATGTAAAATTCGATTAAATATTAATTTTAATTTATCAGCTGATTAAGAAAAATAATTCAACTATTGTCTGTATTTTATTTTTACATTTCTCTTCATAAATCTTTTTTTAAACTTAAAAAACTAAACAAAATGCAGTCAAAATATCAAACTTTAACTTAGTTCGAAATTACAAACTAACACAAATAACGTATCCAATTACATGCAAAAATATATTTAAGTTAAATTTAATCAAATAAATTTATATACTCTACAACAAATCTCTTACCTTTGATGAAATTTTATTTTGCCTAATATTTGACTTAAATCATTCAAACTTAGACGTTATTTAGAATAATACAGATGACTTTTTCGTGCTTATAACATTCTCTAAGTCACAAGTAATAAATTTCATTATTTCTGCTTATTTTAAAAGGAAAATGTTGTTACTCTTTAACTCTTTCGTCCAGTCTGATGCTACTTTACCAGAGTAGTGAAGTATAATCATTAAGTTGGGAATAACGAGGTGAAGTGCTCATGATCATTTCGTTACTCTCGTTAAATTCTCTCATTTTGCCTTACGACTCGATTAGTCGTGACTCTGTTCCCTTTATGATGGGAATCTTTCCAGAAGTTCTTCTTGGCAGGTTAGAACAATTTTAACTACTTTCATGTATTTATGGTGGAATTTGTTACATTTAAGAAATTCAAATCTCAAAGTAATGCAGAATCAAGTCTGCTGAGTAAAAGACAATTCCATTTTGTATTAACTTATATTAGTTTATATAAAATGGGACTACCACAAACTTAAAAGACCACATATTAAAGCTTAACTACTTTTATTAATTACATAAGAAGATCGAAGTTTATTTGATTATTTTTACCTAAAATATTAAAATATTTTATTTGTAGCTATACGTTTCTATTATCCTTTATCTGTTCTTCCTTTTATAACATTTTTATATAAATAATATGTACATGAAAATAAATTATTTCGTAATACATACGATAAAATAAAATAGTCGTATGCAAATTTTGTGTTTCATTTGTTAAGCAGACATATAATTGAAATGCAAAATTTATAATTATGTACAGTTAGGAAGATTGATTAACTTTATAATGAATATATGGTAATTCATATTATATTTATAATTAATAAAATTTTCTAAATTATTTAACTTAATTAGAATTGACATATAATATCAAAAGCAATTAATAAATATTTGAAGTATAATTGTATATTATATTTAGAAGATAAATAGATGTTTATACAAATAAATAGATAGATAAAGTTATATTAAATTCTATTATTTGATTGATTTTCATTGTGAATATCTCTTAAACGTTTGAATAAATTTTATAAACCAAATGATTTTTTTTTTTGTTTTTTTCTTACTAGACAATCCAAAACATTCTGCAATTTTCTGTTTCAATTTTTTTTATTAAGTAATATCTTTAAACTAACAAAATATCATTTTATAGACAAATTTTCATCAATTTGTACTTATTTGTAAGAATTTTTTTTAATCTTAAAATTTCAAAATTAACTTAATATTTATAAGATAGGTCTAATTCATATATTTCTCAATTAAAAATTTTAATTTAAATGCGAAAATTTGAAATATTTCGATAATCTTTCATGATAATAATATAAACCTAAATGTCAATAAAACTTCAATTTTTTTTTAATTTCAATTTATAGTATATTTAAAATGTATAATTCCAAAATATCCAAAAATCCATTTTCGCTTTAATAATTAACTGTGTGAATAAAACTATTAAAATTATAAATAAATCCTTCATCGGTGAAAAAGTATTTACTAACGTTTTTTGCTACCATAACATTCTTTTGATGATATTTTATAGTGATATCTATGACGGATATTAATTATCTCTTTTCATTTAATAATTCCTTATTCTAAATTTTTTAGAAATGTATTATCCATCTTACATTCTATTATCTCAATGGAGAACTCTATTTACCCTCTGTTGAAGATTTCTTTGAGCTGAAATAACTCAAACAGAAGAGATTAAAGCTTCACTTTCCCCAGAGAGCGCTCTTTCGCCAAACATTGCTACTTTCATTCGGTTACTTTCAGTTGTTAAAATCCTCTATCTCAATGGTAAAATAATTGGATTTTCTTATTTAGTTGGGAAATGTTTTCAGCGGTATTCTTCTCTAATGTCTTTTGCTCCAAGTAAATATTTTTTTGAACATTTATTGCAATAGGTTTTCGATGGAATGATTGAAGCTGTAATGAATAAAATATGCCATTATACGATACCATACTTACTCTAAGAAAAACATTGGACTATCACTAAAGGAATTACTATTACAAAAAATTTTAACAAGAAATCGCAATTGAAAGGTTCACATTTTCAGGGGAACTTTTTGTTCTAATTTATTTTGCTTTACACTGAAATTAATTAGGCCAGTGGTTTTAATAAATTAAAATAAATTACTTTATACTATTTATTTATATTTGCAATGTAAAATGATAAATGCATAAACCTGTGATGTTTAAGTGTGCAAGTAAAATACCTTTGCCTAATTAAAATACCAAAGTTACTTTTATTCTGGACTATCAAATTTGGCATCTGCATTTGTCATGACTTAAACGTTTCCATAGACGATATATTCATGGATGACTTAAAATATCTCCACAGAAAATTTTTAACACAGAAGACTGAAATGCATGGAAGCAAAAATAAAGAATCAGAGCTCAAATGAATTTCTAATAAATAAATAATTTATGTCCTGTATTTCTAAGTATGTTTATGTACTTTTAGACATGAATATCATATTTGTCTATATTGTTCCAAATGCCTATAACAAATTTTGAAGGATATGTTGAAACAAGAATTGGATAACTAAGCATCCAAGCAGAAAACAGGATTCATTTAGGTTCAAATAGATTAAATTCGATGAGTTTTAAAGCAGATCTAATTAATATGCCAAGCATTTAACATTTCAAATTTGTCTTAAAATCTTTTAATTTTAAAATGTACAAACTACATTGTTTCAACACAGAATATCTTTAGAACAGAATTTTACAAAATCAACAGCTGAAGAATCAATGATTCGTAAGAAAAAGAATTTTACAATTTCATCCTACCGTATAACATTTTTTTTTCAGATATAGAGAGTTAGTTTACAAAAAGTATCTACTTGCATAGTATAAGAAGGTATAAACGTATTTATGGTTTTCTTGGGAGATCGCTAATCTCCAATTTTGGTATGATGGATAAAAAAATTAATTTGGTATTTAGTTCCAAGAAATCAATTATATGATGGTTTACTTCTTAGTGATAAGTTTTGGTAAAATGTTTTGTCTGAAAGATAATTTTTATTTACTTTGAATTTTATTTTACACCAGTCGTTAAGAAAAATATATATATTAACTAAGACACAATTTTAGATACTTTATACATTGTCCTCTTTATATTTTAAGAATCAAATGGTAAAGCTGTTAATCCTAATAAATAAGCTTCTATTTTTAAAAAAATGCAATTTTCTATTAATCCTTATAAACTAGCTTTTATTTTCAAAAAGATTTAAATACTATACTTTTAAGATCTGATTTTAGATGAACTCTTTTCTTAAACAAAGTTACAATATTTTAAAAGTAAGAATTTTCATTTGAGTTAAAAAAAAATAATAATAAATCCATTTCTCTATAACACTATTTTCCACATAGGAATTGAAAACTTTTCTTTTAAAATTGGAAGAAATTCACTTTAACTATTTTTTTAAATGATTAATTATTTTAGTCTCTTTAAAGAAGAAAGGAACATTTTCTCAAAAATTACTTCTGGTTTGAAAGTTTCAGAACGTGATCAAGAGTTAGTGGGCTTACGAATTTCTAACAAAAGGACTGCTATTTATTGGTTTTTCATGGCTGACTTTTCTTCCAGGACTTCTTTTTCCCATTATCCTTCCCTTTCTCTTTCCTTTTCTGTTCTTATAAAGTCGCATTCCATTTTCAGCCTTTCTGTTCTTTGTGTCACAATTGGTATCCTCCATTCGTCGACTTTTAAAGAGTAAGAAGTGATTTAGCGCCGGTTTCCTTTTTCTCCTAATGTGTCAAATGCTTTCAACTAAAAGGTAATACGAGCAAAGAATGAATTTAGGATTAAGATTGCTGAAAAAATTGCAACTTCTTAACTCTAACTGTATTTGGAAGAATACTATTATAATAAATTCTTCTTATACTATTCGTGCAGCATTTGGATTGAGGGCTGTAAAAAATAAATTGTGCAAAAGTTTTCTTTGTAGCTGAACACTTACCAACTCAAAATTTATTTTATTTAAAAAATTTCATTGATTGTTTTGGGTTGATACTTTCAAATGCTTCAATTCCTTTAGCAAAAGATATAATTTTTTTCATTTTGCTTAGCATAATTTTTTATATTCAATTACAGTCGTAATTTGAAAAATTTCTCAAGATTTGAATTTTAGTTTTTAAAAATGTAATGTATATAAAAGCTGCAAATATTCTCATTAGCTTACAGTATTTACCTTCTGACTATGAAATTTCTTTTTAGTATATATATATATATATTGTATATATTATTTATTATATAAATTATTTTATTATATTTATTGTATATATATATATATATATATATATATATATATATATATATATATATATATATATATATATATTTGTTTGTTTTTATGTTAATGCATGAAAATATTTTATTTTTAATTATGTCTTTCTCCAATGCAAATTTTTCACATTCTGCTTAATTCCTCAAATAACGACGTATTCTGTTCTTTAAGTAATTTAAACACGAAATGCTAGTTGCATTTGTTGTTAAGACGTCCGTTATAATCCTTTTGACAAACTCTTGCTCCAATAAAATTTTATTTGTAAGCGTAATTAATTAACGCATCAACAGTTCTAATATTATCAAACGATATTTTCAAAAACAGTTATAAGGTTCAACAAAGTTACAACTTTTTCAAGTTTCCTTAATTACAGAAAGCATCACATGGTCAATTAATTAGCACTTCGATTTTGTTCCTATTATTTTCTTCGCCTCAAATTAAGACACTTTAATAATTCCATTGTCATTTCCTTCATTGTCAAACTCTTCACAATCAGAATAAGAATCTTCTAAATCCATGGAATTTAGCTCCTTTATTTCTTGATTCTGATAGCATAAACTTTAATTAATTGCATGTTAAATTTCACGGGCATAGTTTAATTGCTGGTTTGTGCCAATCAGTTTCCTAACATTTTACTTCAGTTTGCTCGATTAGTTATGTAGACAGTATATTTTTTGAAAAATAATTTATGCTCATATAATTTGAAATTAAATTCGATTTCATGAAATAAGTGACAGAATTCTTTAGCGTTTAAATGCTTAATGATATTAACAGATTTGGGTACATGTTTTAATCATTATTAATATTTTAAATGAACTGCTTCCTATATTTAATTTAAATACAAATCATTAAAAGATCTTTTTTTAGATAGTAGTTTTCGTAGTTCTAGATAAATCTTTGATATAGTAATATTATTTTAGGAGAGTTTGAATCTATGTTTTGAATTCTATTCCTTTCGATAAATTTTATGTTTTAAATGGATATGTAATTGGGATCTACTGCCTAAACTTTGATAACTTTAAACATTCCACGCATCTTTTCAGTATATTTTTTTCCTTCGTGTAAATATTAAAGCCCTAACGAATTGTTATCAACAATAATCAACAAGTTTCTATATGATCATTGAAGTTATTATTATTCATATTCATCTAAAACTCAAAATTATAACTGTTAATTTTATAATGCAAAATTTGTCTTCAAAATTATTTTCAGAGACTAGTCAGTATTCATTATTTATCGATAATTACGAAAATATCATTATTTCTGTTTAGCAAGTAGAAGATTCAAACAGTTGTGCAAATGTCATGAAATGTATTTAATCGACATACATTATTTGAGATATTTCTGCACTTCTTAATGCATATTATCAGTTATTTATAACACTGAAATATTTTAAATAAAATTAAAATAATGATCAATAATAAATTTTATAAAATGTACTTTCTGTAATTTCATAATTTATGTTGAAAATTTGTATAAAACTGAAAAAGATATAAAGATTAAAAAGTGTCCCGTAAAAGACATCTAAAAAATAGTAATCTTCATATACAAGATGTAAATGCTCAGAATATTATAAGAAAAGCCTTTTTTCGTCAAAATCGCTTTTCTGAGTAAGAAGTAAGTTATTAAAGTTGCTTATTTTTTCAGAAAATCTCAATTCTAAAGTACATTTTGCTTTCATGAACAAGAACAGTTGGCAATTTTACTTGATAAAAGTGGAAGACACTTAAGGAGAGGCTATTTCAAAAAATCGAAAGCTATTAAGTTGCTAGAAGAGCTATTACATAGGAATTCAATGTTCTGTAGACTGCGCTAATCGTAAATTCAGTTCTTCCCAAAACAGCCATTGTAATAAAAACAATCAGAGTTTACTTGAAGGGTAATTCTTTTTGTTTTTTATTCCAAGTATAATGTAAATGGGCTAATGTTGAACAACAAGAACATTTTTGTGATTATTCAATTCAAATTCTGTGAATCTTCTCAAATAAATACCCTTTTAAGTAGTTTCATCCTTTACCATTTATCTCAAACGAATATTTATTACGCTATAATCTATTCATTATTTTCTTGTTTGTATTCTTGGTATATTTGCTTACATAGACTGAGTGACATTAAAATTGCAACACCAGTTAGAAACAATGTCATGAATATCAGAATCATATGAAAAGAAGAAATTAAAATGTAGAAATAATTAATTTCAGTGCATGTGTAGGAAATAGAAGTATCTGAAGAGCTGAATGAAACAAAAGTAGTGCAATAAATTTCTCATTTCAAAATTTCTTTAGGTATGGAGTTTTCTCTGAATATCACGTTATGCGTCAAACAAGAAAAAAAAAGCTTACCAGCGAGTTTCAGAGTTTGATTGACACGGGATTATTGATTATGAAGAGTGTAGATTATCATCTTCAGTTTTTGATTCTTTGGTTGAAATCCAACCAGTGTCCTACAAACATACAATCAAGATTTGCTGATGGTCATACTGAACGACATACAGATCTCACCATCCTCTAATGATTAATTATCGTGTGGAAAGACATATCGTAAGGTAGGTTCTTCAAAACCACATCATTGATCATTCGCCAAATCATTGGGTTAATTGCAGTAAGTCCAAAGAACAATACTACCAAATGATGACGTTTGCAGCTGCAAGGACTGTCAGAATAGCACTTACACCTGCTTCCCATTACAATGTAACATAGAAATAGACGGTGAAATGTCAACTTTCCAAAAGAGTTATTGTTCTGCACTAATCATTCTGATCGCTGTGTAATAGTATAGAGGCTCCGAAGAAAATGTTCGTTTGGTGGTTGTATATGAATTCTTCACATGCGCCCGCACTTTCTGTGACAGTATTTGCCTGTCACTAGACACACGGCACTCCCATCTTTAGTTAGCATCGATGGTAATTTGAATGGCAATCGGTGCATTTTTGACACATTAAGGCCAGATATTGTATCCTATCTTCAACATCTGTGAATATTATTTTTCTTCAGGAAAATACAAGGATACTCATTGCAAACCGTGTTCTGGCTTTCTTTGGTACAAAACGTATTTGATTAATATCTTAGCCTGCATGTTCTCCAGGTCTCTCACCATTTAAAACCATCGACTCTGAATTGCTGATAGATTGCTCCATTCCTCCTGCTACTAGGATTAGTGAATTGTGACATAAAATTGAAGCATATTAAATTGAGTTACTCATTTCATCCTACACTAGTTTTATTCCATGTCTAATCAGATGGGGTTATTTTAGCTGTTGTTAAGGTAATTGTTTCTGCTAATTTTTAATCTCTCTTATACTAAAACTGCTCGATAACTTTTTCCTTTGCTTTCTTTATGAAATTGCGATTTTAATGACCAGTATATATACGGCAATAATCTTTTATCTATTTCATTTACAATTTGTATTGTTACAAGAAATATGACTATATAATTTATACAAAGTAGTTTGTTTGATGCTGCTTATACTTAAATTTTTTTTTTTTTTTATAAATTATAATCAAAATTTTTAATTTATATATGAAAACATTTGATTATTTTTTGAAAAACTGCTTACACAATACTTTAATTATATAATTTAAATAAGTATTAAGGATAAAATTCTATACCAAGAGAAAGTAATTATATTCTATAATAATGCGTTATATCACAGATTCGCAAAGTATATAAATTTCTTCTAACTGTAAAGACACTATTATAATTTACTAAATACTTTTTTTCTAAAAAATTAATCTGAATTATTTTATTTGAGTCAAAAGTGTTAAAATTTTTAAATATTTTTAAAATTATGTATTTATTTTATAGCTATTCGATTTATTTAAAACTACAGTTAAAAATTGTATTTTGAATAATTGAACAATGCTAAATGCAATTATGAATGAAATTATTAAATGCAATTTTATTCTAAAACATCTTGATAGATGAAAGACACATCTTTGGTTTCAATTTTCCTATTTCAAGTTATTTAAATAAATACTCAGTTTTTGAGATAATAGTAGTTAAGAAATTTTTAAAGTCATTTTTGAAAAATGAAAATACTAATTACAAAATGTCTCTTTCCAAAAATATATAAAATAACGAACAGTTTAAAATTTTCAACATGGAACGAAAACATTCTCCATTTATTTTCTGCTTCTACTTCTATTATTAGCTTTGTATCAAATATCAAATAAATAGGAAAAGTTAACAAAATTTTGTTTTTTATTTGTAACATTTTTTAACTAAAGTTATTAAAGTTTCTTCAAAAACAAGAAAAAAATTTCATTAGATACATTATTTTCTCTAGCTTTCGTTTCTATTAGATTTATTTTAAAATTTTTCTAGAAAGAAGCAGTATTTATTTTCTGCTTGCTCTTTTGTTCTTAATTCAGTATCATATATCAAATAGATAAAAAATAGAGGAAGGTAACTAAAGTTTGTGTGTATTTTCTGTAACATTTGGAATAAATAATACAGAAAAGCTACATTTAGTTTCTTAATAAATATATTTTAAACTTCTTATAACAGTTCTATTTAATTTCACATTTTTGCAAAAAGATATATGCTTTTTTTGTTTGTGTTTTTATTTTCATTTATATTCTATACAAATAACAAGTAAAGAAAGTAAGTAAATGTAACTAATTTCATTTTATTTGTATAATATTTAAATTAAATATTTCTTATTTAATTTTAAATCTTAACTCACATAAATATGATTTAATTAACATTATTCAATTCATTACTATTAATAAATAAGATAAGTTTTGTTTTCCTAACTGCAATATTAAGTTAGCAAACCAAAACTTATCTTCTTAAGTACATCAAAGTATATAAAAATGAGTATAATTAAACTATATAAAACACTATGAAAAGTTATTGAAGACTCATTATTTATGAATTTTTTCCTCATATTTAGTTTTTAAGAAATTTCGTGCTGTAGTTTTTCTTTACTTTAAACATAGCAATCGAATAATAATAATTCTATTAATTAAAAATTTTATAATTGACTGTCAATCGAACACAGAAATATTTTCACGAGACTGTGGCTTTACACCGAAAATAAATGATGTAATATATTTAAAAATAAGAATAATAGATAATCTTTTAGCAAATAAAACTATATTCCTTTTCTTTTTGAATAAATAAATAAATTAAATACTATTATAATTGATCTAAATCTCAATAAGATAAAAATTAATATAATAACACAGATTTATATAAAATATCAGGAATGTTATTTAATGTTTTAATCAGAACTATTTCAATGTTAAGGGTCAAGCTCAGAACAGAAATTTTTAGAACTTATAATCTCAATTGCTTGCGATTTTCCAAATTAAATTGAAAAGTAAAAGCTAATTCACACACACACAAAGTACTATATCAGCTTGATATATAATATCACGTTGATGTTTTCATCTGAAAGTAAAGAAAGAAAATCAATTTTTAGGAAATAAGTACTCCACGTTTTTACACATTTAAGTGGAAATAGTTTCATGTGATACTTCATTTTATTATACAAAACTATAAAATTATTAAGGTGAATACTTAAACTAGAGTAATTAAATTAAAATTAACCTTCCTCAGCCATTTCCTATAAACGTAAGCTCATAAAACATTCTTAATTATTTTACTAACCCGAATAATAGAACAGCACTTAAATTTTAAGTGATGATGCATTTAATTAAATTTGCTTATATATTTGGTTCATAAATAAAGAATAAAATTTACATTATATTCTATTTATTTATAATTCTGATACTGTATTTAATTAGTGGTGCTATAAATTTACGTTTGATTAGTTGAGCTGTTATTAACTAAAATGCTACATTTAATTAATATAAATACTGTAAAAAATACTCTCGTGAAAATGTAATCCAACTTACTTGTTCTAATAGTAATTGAATTGCATCAATAACAAAAGTAAATAAAATAATAAAGTTTTAGTAAGCATAACTAAAGAGAAATATAAAGTAATGTTAGCTGAAGTTGAAATACTTATTTTTTACGAAACATGCTATTAGTTGAATATTATTCTATCGGCCCAACATTCATTTCATAAATTTTCATCGTCAAATATATATATATATATATATATAACTATTTATTCAACATCACATCACTAATAGAAACTTCTTGAATACAGATAAATAAATAAAATGGAAAAAATACAAGATAGAGCCTGCAAAATATATGGGGCATTTTCCTTAACGATGTCACGTCTTCTGTTATAGATGTCCACAGCTTTCTTCTTCATCTTTCTCTTCCATCCTCCAAAAGAGCTGAGAATAAATATTTTGCTTAGGCTCATGATGGATTATGCTTTTAAGCAAGCCACGTATTCAACATGGGGACAATAGCTGAATCACCCAAACACTGCTATTATTTTTCCTCGTCTACATTTATGTTATGTTAAGTTAAGCAACACTTGTTCGCAAATGAAAACATTTCAGAAAAAGTAACTATTTGATTCTACTAATATGTATATTTGTCATTTAGATCGCAATTGAAATGTTTATTTAAAAAAAATTCAAGTAACAAAAAGTAACCATCATTCGATATAAATTTACATTATGTATAATGGATTATATTCATCATTGGTTCTTTGGTTGATACATTCATATTATAACACATAAGAAATGTTCGAAATTTAACTTCAATAAACAGATTTTGTGGAGAAATAGGGTATGAAATAATTATGTTAATGATTATTATCTATGTATTATTAAAAATTATTTTCCCTTTGCAGATTAGTTATCAATTTATATTTAATAAATACAATTAATTTATAAGTACTTATTAGTTTCTTACTTTTATGTTAATTATTATACAAAAAATTAAGTTAATTAATTCTTAAGCATTTCTCTAAAAATCCTGATTTTGAATAAATATATAAAAATAATACTGTTTAACATAAAAGAGTTTTTATAAAATTACAGTTAGAATTATAATCAATGCATAAAATATTTGTGAAGGAAATTAATTAAAAACTACTTTTTTTTCGCACTTGTATTAAAAACAAAAAATATAATGATTCAAATTACAAGATTCTCAAATTTCAGAGTAAAATGATAAATTAAAAAATAAAACAACATTATGTTCAAAATCTTTAGTGAACAATTAATTGTCAAGCAATATTGTTACAGAATTCATACATTTCTCTTTAAAATGTTGAGCTTTTCAAAATATTTTCTAAATACTTTGGAGGTAAACACATGTAAAAATATAAATAAAATATTATGAGAATGAAAAGACAAGAAAAAGTACTCAAAGTTATACGAAAGAAATTTTTCCCATTAAATTGGATTTGGATTTTTCCTGTTGAATTTGATTTGTTAAATTTGCTGATTAAATTTACCTTTTTTTTAAAAAAATAAATGAACTTTGTGTTCTAAAATTGATTGTAGTTCTTTGATTAACGTTAAAAGATACTTACATAATGTTAACTTTAGTAAAAACTTCATATTGTTCTACCATTTTACAAATTTAACTTACATTCTTTTTATTTTATATTTTAATTGTAACGAGAAAAAATAGTTATGAGCAAAATTGTCTATCAACACTTCAGATATAACACTTATTTTTAATAAATTACTTATACTTAAATGCATTTCTTTAATTTACGTTATCTAGTTAAGTAGTCCATGTCTACATACTAGCTCTTAATGTAAAAAAGCAATTTTTGCAAGAAATTACTTTAAAAATTTATATACTGTCGTTGCCTTTTATGAAATGATATTTATAATTATTTCAGTTACTATAAATATGATTAACAAATAAATTTAAAAAATGATATTTACTGCGCAAAAAACTTATGAATTCAAAGGGTAGATTTTAAGAGTGTTTAGATTCAATATTTATATTTTAAATTCAATTTCATGTTTTGATTAAAACGCTTTAGAAATAAGTTATTTTTGAATTATCAAATGTGAATTTCACTTTTCTGAATCAAATTTTTTAAGTTTCAAGTTTATGTACATTTTTTTGAGATTTCATTAAAATAGAATTTTGCTGAATAATTTTAAAATAAATTTTTCCATTTGATTTGAAAATTATTTGTTTTATTCAATATTTTACAGTATTAAAAAAAAATACTACACTTTTTATGCTATGTAATGTAAAAAATATTTTTATTTCAAATATTGGTCATTTAAATTTATACATTGTTGCTCAAAATAGTTTAAATGAAATGGTACTTCAAATTAATGAAATGTCCCGATAGTTCATTTTATTAAATTAAACTGAAATTTAGTGGATTGTCAATCCACAGAATTTCAGTTTTCATTTCTGATAAATGGTTTAGATATGAATAATTTCCTTCATTTTTAAACTACTCTTATAGTATTAATAAGCTAAAATGTATAATTATAAAACACAAATTCAATTTTCATATTTTTGTAATAAATATTAAAGATCATCACATTCTTAATGAGAGGTAGATTAGTCATATACATCGTATAGTTATAATTCATAGGCCAATATTTTTATTTGCCTAATGTTTCAATAATTTCGAAGTTTGATTAAAATATTCATTGAAATCGAATAATTTTTCAAGCATTTTAAATTAAAGTGAATATTCTTTAGTTTAATAGTTATTTTAAACATAATAAAAGCAAAACACATAGTTTGAACACTTAATTGAATAAATTAAAATAGATTTATAACTCTTTAATAAAAGTTTAAATTATGAGTCCAAAAAATTATATACAGATTAAAAACACATCATTTTTTAATGATAATACTTTAATTGGACTTGATATTAGAACTCGATATTTTTAAAATACTAATAATTATCATTTGCGAAATTTGATAAAATATGTAGGAAATTTATGCGAGTAGATTTTAAAGTTTATTACACAATTAGATTATAAAAATATCTAAATATTTTAAACAAAAATTTGTAACAAATTAAAATAAGAAATTCTATAACTACACTTGCAAATTAAGCTAATTTTCCACATGACAAAAATAATGTCAAATAATGCCAATAGCAGCATGTCTTTCAATTAAATCTAATCGATAACGCAACTACTTTCAAAGCGATATACTTAAATGAGATTAAATCGACCTTGAAGATATCGAATACAAATAAAAACGATGGGACGTCATTAGAATAGTAACTCATTAAACCCGTTAACTCTGCTTCAACCGAGAATTTCCCTGTATGGCTTAAGTTAACATCTAAGCCATCTGCTTAGTAAGCTATCAACTCGACATCTGCTCAGCGCCATACATGAGTTGTTTCCGTATAACGAGCTTCTCTTTCCGTAACTTCCAGTCAAAATATTTACATATTCAGCCGTCTTCCTTGAATTGTTTGAGTTACGCTTCACGTGCATTGTAATGAAGAGGAAAATGTATGAATGAGTTGTCTTATTAATTCAGAAATAATAAGAATTGATGCTATATGTTATAATAATGAACCTTTTTAAAATTTTGAAATCTTTTTATCAAAAAGATTTTTTATCAGAAAATTTATATTTAACCTCTTATTATTTAAAAAATCAAGACTCAATTGATAAAATACTTATATATTTAAAAATATTAACAAACATTAAGATTTTAATGCGTGGTATTTTTTAGTAAATAAAGATATGCCCTCTGGACTATAAATAAGGAAATTTGTTACACCGAAAACAATTTCTTTTTAATTAAAAACTTCAAAGAAGTCTCATCTAAAGTTATTTTTAAAAAAATCAGTAACAAAATTGATTTTTTTTTTATTTTATTTATTTATTTATTTATTTTTTTTTTTTGGTGTGTGTATTTTAAAAATAATTTCTAGAAATGATGCTTATTTTTTTTGGAAGGGGGAGAATACAAATGCTATTCAGAATAATATTCATACAAATAACCAATAATTTAAATATCTATGTATATAATATGTTTAATTTATTATAAATTAGTATACAATCATAACAGTATATTTCAATTTTTAAAATATAATCATAAGACTCGTGAATTATTATCGTTTGAAATGTATATGTGTAGACAATTTTATTTAATAATCACAAGAGTATTATGATAGTAATTGTAAACTAACACGAAAAATTTTAAATTTAATAATTTTCAAATATCACGATTCCTTTACCGTAATACACTTATTCAAAAATAATAAAAAAGAAAACATAAGCCTTTTTATATAATATAAATTAAGTCATAGCAATGCCTTAAAACCCCATTATTATTTTACATATTGAAAATCAGAAATAATTTCAAATATAAATTTTTGTGTTTGTTTAAATCTCTTTAAAATAGTCATTCTTTTAAAAGTGGCTTCCCAACGATTCTTCTTAAAAAAATTCAAAACTTAAAATACTTAAAATTAGAATTAATTTAATAAAATCAAAATAATTTAAGATTTATATCATTTTAAATGTAAAGTACTTCTTAATTTGTAAAATTAATGATTTGATTTTCCTTAAAAATTCCTAATGGGATATTTTATCACACCAAATAACTTAATAGTCTAGTCATAAAACCTTTGAATATTTCGAAATAATTGCTATTGGGAAATGCTAACTTTGAAACATCTTTTTTCTTTTTAAAAGAAATCTCATTAACTGCAAATGAAGATAAATCATTCATCAACGCTATTAAAAGTACTCGTGAACTTAATTAACTAGGGTTTAAGATAATTAAGTACTTTATTTGAAATGTATGTGTCACTCCCAAAAAGTTACTATGATTCAAAATTACAGAAAATTTATATAAAAAACTTCACAATATACTGATTAAGTGCGTAAAAATGGATCTTATACACCTTAAAATAAAAACCTTTTGAATTATTCAAGTTAAAATTGTCTTTTAAATTTTTCAAGCTTATGTATCTCATCATTTTGAGTAACACTCCTCATAAACCCTTGTCTTTTACATGCGCATTTCTGTTTTTATGTTGTTTCAAGAATGATTTAGAACTTGAACATAAAAAGTATTTTATAGATGAATTTTATGATACTTAACATTTATTTTCATTAAGGTTTGCTTCTAAAATCTAATAGTTCATTGCAGGGCATTTTGCATTTTCAAATGAGTCAAATTTAAGTTAAGTGCAGTAATGAAACGATGATGCAAAACACTTCAATTCCCCATAACAAATTTTTATACACGGGAATATTATGAATGTTTAAATAATATTCATTAAGCTATATATAGTATATTCAGTATATAATGTTCAGTAATGTTTATAAGTTTCAAATAATTTGCATACTTGAATTTATTTCAGAACTTCCTGTAAGTTTTGTTTAATTTATAAGATTCACTTCTGTTATCAATTTTCATAAATTATAAAGATGCTATATATATATTAATAGGTAACTGGTTAGATTTTGAAGATATAATACAACATCGAATTGGCATAATATTTAGTACTTTAAATTTAAATGTCTAAAATAGACATTAATTAAATGTAAGACATTAATGTTTTGTATATTTATTGGAAAATATTGTAAGCACGAAAGTATAATGTTAAGTAAAAATATACACACGTGAACATTTCCATTTCTTTAAATAAATATTAAATATTTTATCAATGCTTTATTTCAATGGAACTATAAGTACTTGATTTTTTATTGATAATGATAAACATAAAAATATATTTTTCATGAGCATTTTCTTAACTATTTCAAGAGAAAAGATATTCTCAAAAATGAGCGTTTTCTGTTTACAAGAAATAAATTAAAATAATAAAGGGAAAAATAACAAAGTTCAAACTTTTGGCAATCTGAAAATAAAGTTTTTCTTCTTGAATAACATTAGAAGAGTTTTTAGATGGATGAAATGCTATCTCATTTGCATTTTATTAAAGAAATGGTCTCATTCTTCGAATTTTTATGGCATTTGAAACGTATATACTGGAACTAATTTAAATAGTACGAATCAAAAAAAATCCTTCTAACAAAAACAGTTGTTTTAATGAGAAATAATTTGAATAATTAAAGACAACAAAGTCTGCAAGGCCATTTTTGCTTTATTTTTTCTTTCAGCAATTAAGAGTTATGTATCATCGAAAACAAGCCTTTGGAAAAGAAAAATAGTTACGTATGCTTTGTTATCTTTATAAAAAGTAAAGAACTTCTATGAAAATTCATAGCATGAAAAATATCGGAATATTTTATTTGTGTGAGATAAAAGAGAAATCCTTGTAATTATTATTCATCTAATCTCTCCAGCAAAACTTTCCACAAGAAACCTTTTCTTGAAAGATTTTTTATTACATTATAAAAGAACTGTTTTTAAATGTTTAGGAATATATTTTTTCTTAAAAATAGTTTTTTGTTTATTTTAGTCTCATATGTCTTGAAATAAATATACAAATAGGAAATAAACTGTACTTATAAATATACCATTATTAATATTTTAAAACTTAATTATTAATATGCATAAAATTACAAAAATTCAAAAGCAGTCACGAAAGGGAAAAATAATTTATCACTTCATTCTCAGAAAATTGAAAATTATAAAAATGAGTCACGTGGTAATTTCAGATGAATGAAAGAATATCTCCTTTGTATCGCACAAAAAATATAATCCATGTCTTTTTAAATATACCGATAATGATTTTATTCATTTTAATTTTATTTCCTGGACTTTTACAGGTTTCTGAAAAGTATTCACTATAAATGTATAAACAATCACATTAAATACCTAAAAGTTCTATTTTTTTAAAAATATATAAATTAAATAAAAAATAAAATGAAATGAAAACAAATACCAATATTCCTAGCTTCATCAGAGAGTGTTAGCATGGAATATATAATGTAGTTTTTCTACAATAAGATAAAGTTAAATTTTCGTAACTTTATAGATAACATCTCAAATCACACGCTTTGAAAAATTACATATAAGTAAAAAAATGTATTCAATAAAAGCAGGAAAAAATAGACAAGTAAATAGAATTTGCGAAAGATGAATTCATCGTAAATGTCACTGTATTGCTACCAAATGAAAATGAAATCTAAGCTATTTAATTAATATTTAAATTGAACTAGTTGAATTAAAATTTAAATATTTATTAAGTGAATTAACTAACTAAATTATAAATAATATTTTGTACTTAAAAGTTTTTAAATTGATTGTATATCTTAAAGAGTGAATTCATAATTAAAATATTAGTTAATGTGATTCGTTTTTTTATTTTTAAATATTAATTTATATTTTGAATAATAGTTTTATAGATGCTAAGACTAAACAGGTTAAAATGTTTAGATAGTTTATGATATAGACTCTGAAAATCGAATTAAGGATAAAAGTTACAATAGTTATCTTCATTAATTTTATTTATTAACTTAAAATACCAAAAGAATAAAAATGTTGAAAATTTATATAATCAAAAGCCATTTGATTATATAAATTGAAAATTATATAATCAAATGGCTTTTAGCATTATGGTATCAATATACTCAAGTATATATAACCATATATTTAAATTTCTCTCAAGTATTTTGAATTCATGGACATTAACTATCATTTTAAATATAAAAACTAAAAAAATCGATTAGTTTTTATCCGTTTTGAAATTATAAGTCCTCTATTTTGGGTTAGAATTTTTTTCTATTATGAAAACTTTTCGTCACATTATATTTTGGATGTTCAAAAAGAAGGATGAAAAATATGGTGAAAGCAAGAAAACATCTTTTTGTTTCCAAAGATAAAATATCAGTCTTAGTCTTCACTAGAAACTGAAAGACACCAGTAACATTATTTTTTTTTCTTACTCGTCTACTAGGAGAAAGGAAAAGACGAAAATAATTCTGGAAAGAGAATAAATAGCAAAGCGAGGAAAAAAATAAAAAGCGCGCGAAACACACACACATAAACCCAATGTTTCCGGGTGGTTTGGAAGATTGCTTCGTTTTATTCGAAGTTTTTTAAGCCCAACAGATACTTTTTGAAATAAATTGTGGAAAAAATAGAGTGTGTATTCTATGATTTATTTCAATTCTTGCAACTTGAAATAATCCATTGCATCTCAAGAATTTTTCGAAATAGTGAACATAATAATATGAGTATAACCTTGCCGGTTCAGAAAGTTATGTTGATTTTATTAACTGTTTATTACACTTGTAAATTTATTAATATTCACGACTAAATATATATAAGTGAAAATAAAATACAATGAAATGTTAAGAGTATATTAATCAAAAACAAAACTCATTGTAATATAGAATAGAATTTTTTTTAACTTAAAATTAAAAATCTATGCTAAGGGAGTAATTTCGTTTTGTGTTCTTGTTATTAGATATTAGAAAAGATGTGGAAATTACATTTTAAAAATATTTAATTATAAATATAGAAAAAGGCATCTTATAATTATGATTACGTTTAATTATTAATAAAAATAGCTGATTAATTATAGTTAGTTTTTAATTAACGAATGTATTCAATCTAACGTTCTCAATTGAAATTGTAGTAAGTATATTCCTTTAATTTTTAGATGTGACTTTTCATTAATTTGATGTGAAAAAAATTTCTAATTAGTTATTGCATAAGATGTTAAATAGGCTTAAAAGTTATTACAATATGCTCAACTCTTGTCACTTTTGTAATACAAAGTTTTTATTATAAGTATAACATTTAATTTTTTTTAGTTCTTAAATTAAGTAGATTTTTTTCTGAAAAGTTTTATAAGATTAAAAAGACATCAAGAAAATATTCTTGATGTCTTTCTCAAAGAAAACTTGTAATTATAACAATGTAAAATAATTTTTTTTTTTAGATTGTTGATTCCAAAAATAATTCTCAATGTAATTTAATTATCAAAATAAACAAGTGTAGTAATTAAACACAAATATTTTACTCCATTTCTGTAAAGATATTTTACATTTCTTTGTTTTCTTTTAAAATTTTTTCGTATTTTAATATTCATCATATATTTATCTTCTGAGAAATATGTTAATATTTGTCATCAAAAAGGAAACAAACAATAAAATATAATGAACTGTTAACACGGAAAATATTTTAAATTATTCAATCATTTATGGCGTTTCATAAAGTACTTTATTTCCTACCCTTTTTTTAGAATAAAACCCTATTATTTCCTTACAAATTGGATTAAAAAAATAAATCAGGAAAATAATAAAGATTCTACCAACTTATATCAAAAGAATTTAGCATACAAAAAAAAGAAATTCGATTTATTCTTTTAAATAGATAATCCATGGTGACTATATATTTACGTAATCTATTTATATTAAGAAAAAAATTTAAAATAAACAGACAGATCTTTTGAAATATTAACCATTCACACTAAAAATAATTTTAGTTAAAATGAATATTTGTGAAATACTCATTTACACTAAAAATTTTTACTTTTTTATGTTCATTTTAGTAAATAGAATATTATAATTTTAGTTTCAATTAAGTGTTATTTTAATGATTTGGTTTGTTTGTAGTTTTACAATCATTCGCTGAGCTCAAAGGATAATTAAACAAGGACCAAAATTTTAAATTGGATTCCAAAGCTCTATAAGCATCCCAGCCTAAAGTAGAAAATTTTTATCATCAAGTTATAGTGAAGCTGCTTCTTTAACATAAATCATAATAAATAACATACGTTCTTGTGTTAAATATTTTAATATTATACTGACGCAAACACAAACACACATGCATGATTTTTTGCTGTATAACTTTGTTTACAATAATCGTAATTTACACAAAAACTTTCGGGTTGTATATAATCTTAAAAATATTTATTTTTGCTTAAAAAAAATTAATGATTTTAAATGGTTTCCAGATTTTTTGACATGTGAATAATTATTTATCAGAAAATCCACCTTTATAAAATAAAAAAGTAATTTGAAAAATGATACTTACAAAAAGTGCTGTAATTTACCAAATATTAATGAAAATGTTTCAGGTCAATTTAGAAAAAAACCCTATTTTTCATGCGAATTGATTCTGACAGGTCAATGTATCTAAAATGTCTTCTAAATAAATGTTTTGATATAATTGTTTAATATAGTTTTAAAATATGTAATAAAAAATGTAAAAGAAAATATTAAATATCCGCTTAAATATATAAACATTTTGAATAAACGAAGACCATTTAAAATTAAGTATTTTCGTTATTTGTTCATAAACATTCAATTTTAAACAACATTGAGATTACTAATTTTACAATCACATCCTTTGTTGCAACGTATTATCAATTTCAATTATTTTGCGACTGAAGAATAACTATTGGTATTGTTCTTATTCCAGTAATAATAATACCGGAAATTAGATATAAATGAAAAATGTTGTGATTTTAATGAGGCCAACTGATAGAACTGCAAAATCTTAAGAAGAAGATTTAAAGCAAACTAAATAAAGTGAATTATGTAAAATAAATAGTTTCAAATTCAGAATGGAATATTTTTAGTATTACTTAGCACGAAGTATCTATTGTGAATAGCACAGAGAGTATTATGCGGGTGTGATGTGGGGTTAATGCCTAACTATGGGTAACGTCACCAAACTTCCTTTCCTCATTTATTTGAATTTGTAATTAAACATATAAAGTCAGAAAAAAAGTATTATATGTGGATATGATATGGGTGCCTAACTATGGGTTACTTCACAAAACTTCTTTTTCAGTTGTTATTGCTACTTATGACACTTATACTTATTATTATGACCCGCCCGTCAGGGACTGGGCAAATAAAGATATTAATAGAGCATTAAATAAATATATAAGAATAAAGATATTAAGAGAGAGAAATTAATAGAGCACCCCTAAACGAAGGTGGAAATACGACTTTGACTCATAGTTGGCAACACCATCTGGGTCTTCCAATTTAAAGATTGAAGCCAGAGATGGCCCATATCCTGGCTTCGACTACCCCCAGATGCATTAATTTGGAATGGGAACACGGAGGACACTGCGACCTAACATATTTTACGTGCCCCAGTCATCATTAGTGAACACAACGGATTTTCGATTAAAACAGGATTCGACCTCACTACCTTCCAGTAACATGAACGACGCCCTAACCAAGCCATCCAGGCTTTCTTTATTTTCTTATTTATATGAATTTGGAATCATACATATAAGGCCAGAGAGTGTTATGCGGATGTGATATGGGGTTAAAGCCTAACTATGGTTAGCTTTAACAAACTTTCTTTTCTCATCATATTTGGAATCGTATAAATGTGGCCAATAAACAATGATCTATCTAGACATAATGATATGCTATTAAACTGCCCAATATACAGGAAACAACAGCTTTGACACCGCGAAGTGAACAGCCTAACGCCTGTGAGCCATTGTAAGGCATTTTAATATACCCAAGTAAGTCCAAAACATTTTAATACCTACACCGACAAACGTGCATGCAAAAGGCAGAAGCACACCATCCATATTAATTTGTTCAATGATGACTATGACTGAACCTTGGATCTTATGATCCAAATAGCGCTTACCTATCACAAGACCACAATGAGTCTAAGAAATGATCTCTAATCAAGATACTAATTCCAATTTCAGAGCAAATAAGGCTAAAAATCAGCATTTCAGTCACAGGTAGCAAAACGGACAATTTCAGAAAATAAGTTATTTCTAACTAAAGAAATTGATAAAAAAAACAATTTATAGTCAAATATAGTTTGTTTTTTACAAAGAAATATTATTACAATGTTTTGCGTGTAAGTTTCAATTAATGGGATTCATGATTCTAATGTGAGTCATTTAGTTTAGATGTTTCATTTTTTTTAAATTCGAGTTTACATGAATATCATGTGCTAAAATAGATCCAATGAAAATTTATTGTATTTTTGTGATTAAGGTAAAGAGTAATAAATTGATATATATGAATGTTGTCTTAACTACAAGATTGAAATTCGGTGACAAGAGTAAATAGATACCACAACAAAGAAATTCATGATAAGCATAATGTAAAAACGAGTGCCGAAAGGGTTGTTGATTTTTACAAGACTATTCATTAAAAATAATGATGCAAAATTTTCTTATCTGTATAAAAGATGAAAGTTACATGCGAGGAGCTGAATGTTTTGAACCATGTAGTCACTACTTGGAAATATTTCATCGTAAGGTGTGTGTAAATGCATGTCAAAGCGAACGAATGCATAGGAAAATCAGGTGCAATTATGGGAATGTACGAAAGGAAATTTAGTAATACAGGATAGAGAAAATTTATGTAAGGCAGGAAGTTTGTACGCATCGAAAGAAAACACGAACAAATGTTTGTTGAAAGTAGAATAAAAGATGTTTTATTGAAATTTTGAAAGAAAATCTCAAGTCTTGCAGCATGCTGTTGTTTGACTGCTTGAGAGCATGTGAATGTTTATTGGAAGAAGGCTTCCAGCATTTATGAATTAACCATTGTCTGTATTTCAAGATCCTTGATTCAGGAACTCACACGAATGCTATTGAAAGGATCAAAAAGAAGCTTGAAGGGTACTCAGCTTTAAATAATCAATTTGATTCTTACCTTGTCGAGTATATGTGGCTACAAAAAGATTACTCCGTGCTGATATTTTTAAGGAATTTGTATCTGTCATTTTTGATTTATTTGCCATATTAAAAAAAAGAATATAAGAATATAATTTCAATGATTTTTGGCATATTTTCCTTAAAATATTTAATTTTTTCGAGTTATATATTATGGTTGCTAACTAAATTTTGATATTCACATCACCCACAGCTACTCTGAAAAATATCGTCAATAATCACTACCATGACCATAATGCTCACAAATACAAAAACATTTTTATTTCTCATAACTGATGATTTTGACGACCGTTCTTTCTTCTATATTTTGTTGGTCTAAGTATAAAATCCCGCTAACCAAAAAGAAAACAAACAATGGAAGAAATTTTGGAACTACTTTGATAATCCCCCCAAATCGGAAATTTGGCGACTTTTTTTCCCTCACCAACCATAACACCTGTTTTGGCGCCTTTTTTCACTCGCCAAGATGGATTCTCGCTAAATACAAATAATTAATAGATAAAAAAAACTTTAAAAAAACTCAGAAAATGGTACGAAATACAAGAAAATGCTAAATTTGGCAAAAGCAAATATCTAAAAGCTGAAAAAACCTAAATTGGTAACACCAAAATAAGAAACAGCAACCCTAAAAAGTCTGTAGGGAGTGCCAGATTTGGCGCGTAATTTTTGGAGGGGTATATCAAAGTTGTTCCGAAATTTTCTCTAACAATAGAAATATGTGTATAAAAAACATAATTTTGACTTTAATAAGTCATTTATGTTTTTTAAGAGGTCAATTCTAATAAACAAATACAGATTTTCGAAAGAAAAACTTTATTAGAAAGTTCCAATATTGCAGATTTGATTATATTTAAATTTATTTATAGTTGAAAAGATTTGACATCTATATAAAAAATATTATTCTTTCATTTTTTATTTAAATAAGATTTTTGCTACTGTAAAATAATGAATTCAAAAACCTAGTAAAAGTTCACTTACGAGTAGGCCTTGATTTCTGGCGATATTTTGACGTTAAGATTGTATCTATAATGTAAATAATAAAATGTCAACTAATAATCCAAATCAATTAAAGCTCTAAAGATTCCAGAAATTAAATTTAATCGCTAATATTTATTGCCAAGTGTTTTGCTAAACCAAGGGGTACCCTATTCCACATCGATCCCAAAGACCTTTCTATTTAATTTTTTTTGAAAAAAAAACTGCTACAATTTGTTTTATTCGTACATTTTACATTCTGTTTTAATTTAAATTAAATTTGTACGAAGTAACAATATAAAAAAAATTTTGGCGTCAATTTGGTGATATTTGAGCTAATTTTCCAAGGAAACGCAATTTTTCACTAATACCAGTTTGCTGGCATTTTTAAGATACCATATCTGTTAGTTACAAATAATATTAATAGACAGGTATACCATTATATCGCCAATTAGTGAAATAATATTTTTATTTGGATATTACTATTGCAACAGTAGTTTTACTTATATTAGGGAAGTTATTTTTTTTCCGTTCCTTGATGTTTATTGTAAAAACTTACGCAATAAATTTTTTGCTCTACTGTTTTCAATATTTTTACAATAATACTGTCAGTATGTAAAAATTCAATCTTTATAAATATTTTACAAAGGAAAATTTTAAATTAATGCAAAATGAAATTGGAAAAAACTAAATAAAAAGTGTCAAGCAAATAAAGTAAATATCATTGTTATTGGAATTTTTTCAAGCTCGAAGTTTAGAAGATAATGGGCGTTCTTTGTAACAAATCCTAGATAAACTTGCAATTCTTTTAGATTTTCTAGTATCAATATCTATATTTTGTAAGATTTTATCACCTTCTCTTTGACATTCAATATTTTCATTAAATTGATTATTTCTTCGTTCAGCTTTTGTTTTCGATTTTGAGATTTCTTTAACTGTTTCTGTGGATAAAACCTCAGTAGTATGTTGCAAATCACTTTTGCAAAACGTATCCTTATCTTGGTGATCATTTTCTTCTGATTTTTCAGATAGTTTCTCCGGTTTATTTTCTTCGTGCATTTTAGTCTCTTTTGTCATTTTGGCTACTTTAGTCGAAACCTTTCTTGAAATTTCACTTTTTCTGCGTATTAATTGGTTTTGTTTATTTTTCTTATTTTTTCTTGGAAAATCTTCCAACTCATTTGCAACCTCTTCAGTTGCTATTGTGTTCCCTTTACATTCCAAGCTTTTTGCGATATTTTGAAGAGATTCCTTAGCAACCGTATGGAGTTCAGATTTGGAAATCTTAGATGGCTTCTTTATAATCTGTTCAGATTTCTTGTTACTTTTGTCTGAAATGTTTCGCTTGTTTTTACTTATTTTTTTCTTAACCAATGATACATCTTCAAAATTTGAATCGTAATGAATATTTCTTTCAAAATCATCACAGTCATCTAACGCAAACTTTTTATGGCTATTTTTACCAAAATTTAAAATCTCCTCCACATTTTTATCGATGGAAGAAATAACGTTATCACTTGAATACTTTTCAAGCAAATTAACTTCCTGTGGTTCTCCTATTTTGCCATTTTTAGATTTGCTAGAAATTAATTTCTTTTCTTTTTCACAGGTTTGGTTATATAGCTCTGATTCTTTCATCTTCGAGTAAGAGATGGTATCTATTTCACATCCTTTTGCTTTACCTTTATGAATAGTTATTTTATGGTGAAAGCCACCAATACTCGATTTTCTTTTTGAAGTCATTTCCAATATTTATCATGCAAAATACGTATGATTTTTTTACCAAATATCTGATAATACACAAGTAAATTGAAAACTGCATGGAAAATATTTTTAGAAATGCCTTATGTTTCGCACATGAACTAACATCACGATTTTTATAAGAAACGTGAGTATAATTTATTTAAAAGGTGTTAAAATATTTTATAAAATGTTGTCAACTCAACTTTTTATCATTAAATATTATAGTAAATTTAATGATAATGAGTTTTATAACTTATAATTGGCTTTATTCTAATTTAAAAAATTGAATACTTACTAAAGATTAAAAAGTGTCTTTTTCTTTAAATAAATAAAAATTTAATATCAAAATAATAATTTTCAGGAAATAATGACAAAAGTAAATGGTCAAAGAAAAATAATTTTATTATTTTAAAAAAGGTTTTAAAAAGCTAACTTAAAGGTCAAAATTCTTTTCTTAAATAAAATTGTTATTCCCATTTTTTCTTTCATTAAAATTAAACATTTGATTTTAAACTTTTCTATAATAAAATTCTAATTTTTTGATAGTACTAAAACATTGCGAGAATATTAATGTAAATATTAAAATTCTTAAATCAAATTGTAATTAAACAATTTCAAATTTTAATCCAGATAGAATATAGACATCTGGTGGGAAAAAATTCAACTGCAGTATAAATATAGCTACTAGATTAAAGTCGCAGGAATTCATCTCTATTAAACGAAAATAAATGGACATTGGTAAAAACCAAAAGAAACGATGTGGAAAAAAGAAATTTATTTTTTATTAAAGAAATGCAATGCACTCTATTTATTTTATGACCATTTAAAAGGAGGATATTGGAATTAATTAGCTATGACAATTCTCATTTAAAAATCGAGAAATAATGTTAAAATTCAATCTGTCATAAAATTATTATGCACAAATAACTGTGCCTTGCATTGCGTTAAAATAATACTGCTGTGATGTTTCTTGGAATGGTGTACGCTAGCTCCGATGTAAACCTAGTCTTTGTTTAGTTTAGGCTTTAAAATTTATGATGTAAAAATATATCTTAACAGCATGGCTACATTTTCCAAATATTTATTTTTTTTAATTGACGACATTAGTGTGACGTCATGTTTCCAAACAAATACAATGTAAACATTTGTTTAATATTGTATTTAAGAGTGCCTTCTTGACAAACTTGGAGATTTTTGTTTGGCTATCGATTTTATTGGTGATTTTTGTTGGCACAGAACAATAAATTGTTCTGTTGCAACCAGAATACGATTGGATTTTGCCCAGCTTGGTGATTAACTGTGACTACAATTTGGCGAGAATCAAAGGTTAAGCAAACAAAAGGTCAAAAGTTTTAGCAAACACGTTATCCTTAAATAATGAATATCAATTTCAAAAATTACAATTTAAAAATCTATCACCGAAGTCTATGGCAGTTTCAATGATAAATGGCGCTTAACAGCAAATGTTTGGAAACAAATTGTTGGATATGACGTCACAACTAATGTCGTCTATTCATAATCTAGTTATTTTCACATTTAAAAAGTATTATTTAGGTAAAAAGAAAGGTAAAATTCATAATTTCCCAAAACATTTATAAATTAAAATTGAATATTAAAAGAATTAATGTGCTATATGCTTTTAACACTTTAAAGTAGAAATTTAAATTAAATATTGTCTTTGCTAAATATAATTTTGCAGATTCTGTAATAAAAATCTGAATCATAGGAAAAGATAGAAAAAAATATACCAACTGTTAAAAAAACATATCCTTTTCATAATTTTCGGTTAAATTGCGCTTTAGGTCCCCTACTTCGCCAACTCACGAATTTGATGCGCTTTTTCACGCATGCTCATTAATTATTCTTTTGTTTTAACCTTTTCATTGGTCGCTAATAAAGTTTCACTTTGAAATAGCGATATAATTTTCATCATGGCATCAGCGTTTTTTAAAACGTGCCAAGCTGGGGACCCAAAGCACATTTTCACCACAATTTGGTTAGCCTGTACTTGAGGGTACCCCCTTGATTCTGATCAAATAATTTTATGCATTTTATTTGGATTATTAAGTTAGCTTATATTGTCTTCATTGCAATTTCATTATATTTGGCCGCCATACCTGTTTTCACGGTATTCAGCGCAATAGGAATGGGGCCAATTAAAAATCGCCAACAGGGCACCCTCTAATATTGTTTTATCTTAGTTTTCTATAACCACGTCGATATAAAAATTTATTTAAATTTTAGGTTATAAATTTAAAGCATGTATAAGCGGTAAGAATAAAAATATAAAACATGAGTTTATTAATAGAGGAGACAGTCCTTGCATCTCATCAAATACCAAAAATTCCTTAACCTATATTAGTCGAATTACTTAAAACGATGCAAAACTTTTTTCAAGCTAAACCACAAAATTTGAAGATACGTTTTTTTTGAGGGGGGGTAATAATGGTTAGTATGAGATAGTGAGTACTATCATTGCAATAAATTTCAGGCTGCATACTTTTGCCTACAATGTTTATCATAAATTTTACTTAAAAATAAATAGTGCAGAAGTTTTCTAATTCAACTCTTGCCTAAATATTATGTATATTTTAAATAAACATTCTGTTAGACTGTACTTTAGGATGCCCTTTTGATTCGCGCCAAGTTGTGATCGAGATTGATCTCCAAGCTGGGCAAAACCTAATCGTGTTTTGATTGGTTTAGATCCAATCGAGGAGCTGATTGGTTTATCTTTTTCAGAATTTTGAAAATCCAACAGAAATTGCGTTATTTTTTAATGTACAACCATACCTGTTAGCACTGTAATTGGCGCGAACAGGAATGGCGCCAAAAAAAAATATCCAAATTCGTCAAAGGGCACCCTAAAGTATTGTTTTACCTAAACATTCTACAGCTGATATTTTCAGTGTTGCCGTTCATAATATTCAAAAATTGGATGAGTGATTATTCACTGCATTTTATCAGAATGCTAGAAAATTAAATTATTGATTTCTTCTTACTGTGATTTATCATTTCATGCGAATTTCCCATTTACATTTAATTAAAAATAAAACAGTAAAAAGATTTTCATTCAACTGTTTTCATGTTTTTTATTTGTAAATAATGTTTACTTTCATAAAATATATATTCCGCACCCGCACGCGTTTCCTTTTCTTGCTTATGCATTATTAATTTGTATATCGTATATGATCAAAGTCAAAAGACAACGAAATTTGTTTTTATATCTAGATGTAAGCAATATTACATTACTTTTCTATGACTTTATTTTTGTAGCTTATTGTTCCATAAGAATGATAATATTCCACATAGCGAACCAATATTTATGTTACAGAAAATTTGATAAAGAAATGAATCCAAAAAATGGTAAACTGTAAGAAATCTTAATCAGTTAAATTTTATTTGGATTTGTCATTCTTTTTGTCATTTTCTGTTAGAATTTAATAAAGGAGTACCAAGCCCGAAATATTTAAATTGCAATCAATTTTAGAAAATGTTTTAATCACTGTATTATGATTTCTTGGGTCTGATTTTGGTTGTCAACTTAACATGAGAGTAATTAAAATTTTGTAATCTTGTCTAGTCTTTACAGAAAATACAATAATGTAAAAAAATCAACATATTATTTTGAGCTTAAAAATGTGGTACTCATGCATTATCACGTCGACCATTTTCCCAAAAAAATATGTCAACGGTTTTAATTTATTTTCAAATGTTATAATTCTGTGACAGCAAGACTTAAATTATTTCCTTAACAAGTTATTTTACACTAAACGACGAAAACATTTTTGACACGAAGCCACAATATTTGGCGTCATACTTTTTTGATGGAAATTGCTTAAATTATTATTAAAAATTAATTAATAAAATAAATAACTTATATATAATAATAAATGTAGTAAAATTAAAAAATAAAAATACTTATATAAATAATAATAAAAATATTTTGCTTTGTAAACAAAAGAAAAACATCAATTTCGATTCTTGTTTAAACTAGTAAATATTAAAAGAATATGTTTCATTAACCGAATCAATTAACTCTTTAAATTCAGAAGGAAAAATAATATTTTTTATAGTATTTACATTTATCTTTTGCAGTGTTTCTCATTACATGGGAAATTTGTTCAGAATATACATACAGTTATATATTATTTACAGCTTTGAAATTAAAATTTTTTGAAATTTAGAAAGTAGAGTTAATAGATTTGGCAAATAAAACTATATATAACTTCCGAAACGAAATACAAAGGCACAAATACATTTATCATTAGTTGTTAATAATTAAGGTGTATCTAATAATTAACACAAGATTTAGAAACAAAATAATTGCGAAGATAAAATTCAAATGTCAACTGTAATTTATTATTTGAGCTATAAATTTCAAGCGGAATTTAAAATTTCAGGTAATTAATTACTAAAAAAGATGAGTTTGATTATTTATATTATAGAAATTTATAGCTAGAGAAAAAAATGCTTAAAAATCAATTTATAAACTTTTTATAAAGAACATTTATTTGAAAAGCTCTTTTCAGTGAAAAATTAATAACTTTGTACTTTGCACAAATTTTCAGTTTCAGCAAAAATATTTCCGATAAAAATTTAGAAATAAAATTCTTAAAAAATTAATTTTAATCAAAATAACACCAAAATTATTAAATGGTAACAGCACTATATTCTTAAATATTCATTACATTGCATAAAATAAAAATTATATGCATTGATAAATAAAATCCAGGACATACTATTAAAAGGAATTGAGTTTCCCAGGTTGACAGAAAAAAAATATTTAACTGTTCCTGATGAATATTTATTTGTTTTTTTTAAGAATCTTCTAGAACATAAAATGTAAGGAATATTTAAATTTCTATCTTTCAAAATGAATTTAAAAAGTCTTGGATATTTAAGAAAAAATGGACCTAGTTGGAATTTCTATTTCACTTGAATTTTTGCTTTACTTGCCTCTTTATTTGATTTAATTACATTAAAAATATAGTAAATGGATTAAAACTGGTAAAATTTGCAGTTTACAAATCTTGAAGCTTAGAACTGTAAACATATTCATATGTTCAACTAGGTGATTGTGACTCAAAACTGTTGTCAAATGCAATGAACGAAAT
Organism: Latrodectus geometricus; assembly: GCA_026290005.1. Taxonomy (NCBI): domain Eukaryota; kingdom Metazoa; phylum Arthropoda; class Arachnida; order Araneae; family Theridiidae; genus Latrodectus; species Latrodectus geometricus. Next base: position 1,634,823 of record JAPDSC010072289.1, on the reverse strand, counting down.
AAAATCCTTTCTATTTCCTGCTCCAGGAAGGCAAAGTACCATGATCAGAAGTTTGCATAAAAACATCTTATTTTAGTATTGATTTCCACGTTTCTCAAAATCTCATGCCTATTAAGAAATTATTTAATAGATTAATTCATAACAATTAAACGGAACACAAAATGGTAAATCTAAGGGATATCTTACTACTAATATTCGTGAAGAGGAATTTGTTTTTCGCTTGAACTTGACGAATCAACTGCATTATTTTGATCAATTCAATGACATTTTTAATAGTAGGGCTGTCACCATGACTATGGCTCTGGTTACCCCTGATCTAGATCATGGACAAGACTGCTCCAATGTTGAGATGAACAACGAGGCTGGACGCATGTAAATCAGATGAATTTCGGTTTTAGAGGATTTCATAATAACCGCATTTAAGATTAGCGGCATAGTATAGAACAATGTTACCAGCATGTATTCGGCATATTATTAATGACCCATCCTCTAGTTTGCATTTAGCTGCATCACACACGAAGATTAATCTGACTGGAACCTTTAATTTAAAGTGAATTCTTAACAGTAAGAATCAATCACACTCTAGTTAAGAATTGACCATCATCTGCAGTGATTGGTTAGATATAGTTATATGTAACCATCAATCACCTGTTTTTCTCATTACCTATTATTTGAAGCAAAGCCATCATATTTTTAATGAATTAGTACTTGCACAAGTCTGCTTGATCTTCTAATCCTCCATAACGTTGTATTTCAGAAGACATTCCATTACCTCATGTTTCTTGTACAATCCTGAGTTTTTTTGACACAGAAGATATTAAACAGTGTTATTAGTTATAACATTCTTCTCTGCTCTCTCACTCATTAAAATCTTCAAGACAATGATTACCTGGATGGCAACTCTTTTCGTTCACTATAGTTGATAAACTGAAATATAATACTGAACCTGCATGGAATTTTTATTCATATATACCATCAAATTGTCTTTTTGATTCCACACCCGAGTAGATGCCAGCTTTTCTTTTTTAGTTAGGGGTAATTACTTCGTAATCTGATTTTTCATAATTTATGAATTCAAATTTCTTTAAAAAGCGTATTCTTCTTCAGTAATGCATGTATCCTTTGTAAATTTCTAGGCATTTTGTTAGTATAAGGTATTTTTATTAACTAAACATTTGATTATCCCATGGTTGAAACAATTAATTGTATTATACAAAATATGCTTATAAAAAAATTCAGTACAATTGACTTGAATAAGATCTTAAATTTGTAACATTAACTTGTTTGTCACTAATACAACTAAACAAACTTTTAAAAAAAATTACTTTAACAAAAATTATTTTTATCGTGTATTTAAAAGTAACAAAGTCTAAGCGATCCATGAAAAAAATAAGTTCTTCAATTCTATTTGCAACATTAATACCGAAGTGGAAATCTATGTAAATTATGTATTAGTGTACTGTTCTTCTACAAAATTTATATTAAAAATCCCTTCATTTTAAATATAAATTGGTTTCATCCAAAACAAATTTTTTAAATAAATATAGATGTTCTATTTACCTTTTTCAATCATAATAATCTTAAAAGAATATTTTTTCCTTTATGAAGTGCTTGTTTCTTGATAGAATTCTGCTTTAAACTTAAAACACAAATTTTTAAATATTAATTTTTTTAAAACGAAAACATCATAATGAACATTAAGGTAAAACTTGAAATGACCGCGTACAAAATTATACACTGTTCTTACATAGTAAAAATGCAAATATTTCAACAAATAATAATGTTTCAGTCAGTGATGACTATTCTTGTACGTAATTTCAAATGTCTTTTAAAGTATAAATCAGATATATTATTTCAATAGACCAATCACCACTGAAGAGAACATAATTGGAATGGCCATATATTTAAATATGTTTTTAGCATAAATGCAAACGAATATAATTATATATATAAATACACATATATATATAGTACGTAAGTATAGTATAATGCTGAAAATTAAACACAATATTAAATACAGTCCCTTTATTTTTATATTAAAGTTGTTTAGTTTGGTATATGTTTAGTTTGGTATTTTGGTATTATACAGTAAAAACATTTTCTCCAGTTCTTGCATAGATCTTCTATTCTTGTACGAATACTTATTTTTAAACTTCATTTTTTTCGCTTTTAATAATTCTGTTAAAATAATGATAAAAACAATGAGCAAATAACGAATATTTTTAATCATGTCTCTCATTTAATAATAAGCAACAAATTTAATCATTATATTAAAAAATGTGAACCAGGAATTTTTTCTATATAAATTGCTTGACTTGTTGATTTATATAATGTTTTAAAAGCATTAAAAAGCATATATGACTTTCTTTAATAATTTCATTTAATTTCGCTTTCATGTTAAAATTTTCAATAATTATAGCATGAAAAACCATCACTTACTTTTATGCTTATATATCCTTATTTTTAAATGTGTTGTGATTTTTAAATACTATGCACTGGTATAAAATTTAACTCCGCATAATCTTTCTTATTACCATTTATTTACAATTTTTCAATATTTAACATTTTAGGAGAATTATTTGAAACATTTTCTGGTAAAATAAAGAGTGACAAATGAAAAAGCAAAATTTACACCAAAAATCAATGAGACTTGGCGCCATGTTTCTTAGACATGGCCTCAATTTGTCATGTCTTTACAAATAATTCTTTTTGACAGGAAATATTTCCTACTGATTCATTTTTGTTCAGTTTGGTATACATAATCGGCTAGACATCTATTAAATTTCTGGTAAGATTTCTTAATCAGTAAAATTTAAAAGAAAACTTTTCTATAATTATGAAAACTTTCATTTTGAACAAAATAGTTTTAAAAAAAAAACTCCATATCCTTTAATTGATAAGAATTTTCTAAACTATGATTCAAATTCAGAAATTTATTTCATATATCAGTCACAAATAACTCTTCATAAGGAACTTCACCATAAAAAGTTATTAAAGTAACAATAAACCCTTTATTGTCTTGCTTTTTATTTGTCAATCAATACCACAAATGTAATTTTTGAAAAATCTTCCTCGTAGGTGATTTTAATTTAGAATGTTTTTCAAATTTTCTTACAAATAAAGTTTTTTACGGACAATTTTATTCAGAAATCCTGCCGTAAATTAACTTTTTCCTATTATCAGTGTAAAACGTTAATTTTTTGTATAAAATACAGTAATTCATAACAATACAAAAAAACAATTAGTGCTATGAAAACCAGAATATAAAATTAAAATCTATTAAAAAAAATTTTATTTGTATTATAAATTAGGTTTTAATTATTTCAAACTATTTGAAAACACATATTATATTTAATCAATTTTTCAAAATTATTACAAACTATAACGTAATTATAAAATAAATTAGACAATCAAATTTTTTCTTAAAGTAATTCAGAAATTTAAACTTCATTCTATATAGTTTACTTTTAAACAAAAATTAGTTTTTAAAGTTTTTTCTGATTAATTTCGTTATTTTTTTCTAATGTTAATTTTAATTTTATATCAAGAACTTTTAGTATTCCACCCAACTTTTAGTTTTCTAAAAAAATTTCATTATTAGTATAATTCAATTATCTTTGAAATAATTAATAGTATAAGATTTTCTGTAGTTTCTTCTTATAGAAATATTTCTTGATGAAGATTATAAAATTTAAAATTGCTGCCAATTTTCTTCTCAATTTCACAACATAAGATTTATGAAATTTTTAATTTTTTTTACTTTTTTTATATTACCATTATATTTTTTCGAATAAATACATAAAATGTAATGAAAGTGTTTTTCTCTCTTCATTCAATAAGAACTTAATTTACTCTAATTACCTAAAATTACTTAAAAAATTCTCTAGTTATTCTTATATTAATGTAAGAGCCTTCATTAATTTTATAATTTATCAAAATAGTAATGGCTTTGCCCATGTAATAGTAAAACGTAAAATAAATTGTTTAAAATAAAATTATTTGCTTAATACTTCAAAAGCTGTTTCAAAAATAATATATTCTTTTCTGCTTTTCAAAAGATCAGAAAATTGTTTTTCCTAAATGCTCTAGAAGTCCAAATTGATGAAATATAATTAAATAAATTTAATTATACTTTTAATTATACTTTTGATGTATATTTTAAGGGTGATGTTTATACTAATGAAAAAATTTGCTTAATGTGACAAATTTTGTAAACTAACTCATTTGTGTTTATTGAATAACCATAAAATTTTGAATGACAGACATGAGATTATTGCCAATCATAATGAAGAAGAATGATTTCATCAGTATGACTTAATGTAAGAATGACTTAAATACTGACGTATTTCTTTATTTTACTAATTTAAAAAATTATGCACTGAATTTCAAAACTATTTGCATGTTTTATGATAATCTTTATTTAATTTAATTTATATTTTTGTTTTAATTTTTTCTATTATATTTATATGCACCTCATTTTTCGATAAAAATTAATTTACAACTGCCTATTTTAAACTGGCAAGCTCATTTTAAAACACTTTAAATTTATAATTCATGTATTAAGTTAAAATAGTTAAATGAAGTTTATTCTTAAAGTCTATTTTTTGTTTGTTTACTTTTCAGTTATAGGAGTCGTTTTAAAATTATATATAAATTAAAAGCAGTGAAATATACTGAGCTTAGAATTAAATAGAATATAATGTAATATAGTTTGCATATAACAATTGGATAGTGGTTGCTTGCAATATAAAGACTAATTAGTTATGAATAATTATTTTAGTTATAACGTTATAGTTTTTCTTATGATTTTGGAAATGAAAATGTGCTAATTTTATTTCCTTTAGTTAAGAATAAAAAGTTCATTTTAAACAGGAATGTTATTATTCTTTAAATAAAATACTTTTTACAAAAACATTTTTCTCAGAAATGTGCTTTATAAAATTGAAATATTTAAAAACTTAATGATACTTAAAAAAAATATTTAACTATACTACAAATTCATTTATATTTTCATCTCGTGAATTAATTAAAAATACAAAACTCATTTCAAACAATATTGTTATAACTCTTGGAGTTAAATATTTTACTAAAAACATATCCTCTCTGAAAGATACTTAAGAAAATTAAAAGATTTGAAACACTGAATTCTGTTTTTAAAAATTTTCGTTTTTCTATTCCAAATACATTTTTATTTTTATCTGGTTTACTCTGTACAAAATCCAAAAGAATAGATAAAAGATATGAACAAACACAGGAATTTCTTTCATAAAGAAATTTTGAAGCAAATATTTTTGAATTTGGTTCTGCGGAAAACTTTTACCAAAGTCTCTTTTTTTTCAGTAAAAGGTATCTAAAAATAGAAGCTGAACTATTCATGCAGAATAAGAAGCAACGTATTTTCTCTCCACCACATAAAAAGTTTAATTCATTTTACGTACGCTTGACTGCTTATGCTAATGGAAAAGAATTTCATTTTATAATGGAGTTATCTGTGCTAAAAAATAAAAGTAAAAATATTTATCAGATTACTAGACAGATTTAAATTCATACGGGCAAAACAAAGAATAAATTTAGCATAAATGATGTGACTAGAGTTTGGAATGGAATCGTTGACAGCATCAAGTCTTATTTTGATTTCACAAAAAATTTAAATAAACAAAAAAATCAAAAATTTCATTTCTTATAACGTCATCCACATATAATCTATGGATCTATAATGTATTTTTTGGGAGACTTTAACTAGATTTAACAGATTATATTAGTTCAAATGAAATACCTTTCATTATTCTGGCTAGAATATAATGATCATGATCTTGAACTGAAAAACCTTCATTTTGATAAGACTTGTGCAGCACATTCACTAATTGAAGTCCAATTGGGCAGTGCAGAAGTCTAGAAAGAGAACAATAAATTACGCTTTAAACTTGACTAATTTTGTAGATTTACCATGATTCAAAGTTAGGTGGTGATGCCTTCTTTATACTTCCTACGCAGTGAATTGCTAAACCATACAAGTAACTTACTTTACAGCATAGATAGGAGTAAATGAAAAAAATTGAATGCGCTGGTTTCTATTAATTTAAAATATTCGATTAAGAAATAGAATTAATTTAAATTTTGATTAAGTGAAAGAGATGTATGACTGGATATCAACACATTTGAGAAGTGAATAATATAATATTTTCATAGCAAGAGAAATATCCAGTTGGTAGGTGTATCTATGTTTATGAAAACTTCGCTTATGCCCTATAGTGGCTGTTAAAAATGTCTTGGTATATTTTACATTGTTATGCTATTGACATGAATGAGTTTTAGGAATTATGATTGTATTATTTTATAAAAATAATTTTTTTAAGTAGTATAATAAATAGCATGTAATATTAGATAATACTTTGTTTGTCGAATCATTATTATATATTAATTCTTCATCAATTAAAATCATCATTATCTTACTATATGATATATTATTAGTTTGGGGAAAAAGTAATCCATTATTTTTTCGGTAGACGTCTCTCGTGAGGTATATCGTGAGGTGATCGATATCTCATGAGGTATATATCAAACAATTTCAGATTTATGCTCGTTGGAAAGCTGACATTTGACACTAAAATATCCTCTTGCGGTTTTTTGTTTGATTAATTCAGTTACGAGTACAAGGTTTTAAAAATGGAAGACAACAAACAGAAAATTCGATACATTTTCGTTTTTCTCTTGTAATGGCAAAAAAGATTGCCAGGTGGCTAAAATTGTGAGAGGTGTTTATTGTCCTATATAAGACTGTAACAACCAGTTACGTACAATTTTTGTTTCATCGATTCCGCTCAGGTATTTTTGATGTTAGAGATGCACCTCGCATGTGGATACAGCATCGTCGAAAATATCTGTAAAATATCAAAAATGGGCGAAGCTGACCGCAAGTCAGCAGTAGTAATGCGCAAGACCTAAAAATCTACATTAAAACTGTTTTAAACCTTTTTACAAAGCGAATCCAAAAGAAGTTACATAAAGTTCACGTGAAAATAATGGATTTCTTTTTTCCCAACCTAATATAATATTATATATTGCATTATTATAATATTGGATATATTATCAGATGCATAAAATTATGACTAAACGATGGCTTGAATATTGAATTAAATTCATTGAGATATCAAATTTGATATTATGCGATTGCATATAATCTTGTATATTTATATGAAGGAAATTTAATTATGAAAACATTTCAATGTTTTCTTTAAATTAATTTACGTCTCTCTAAGCACTTTAACTAGTTTTATTTTTCATTAAATTCGATGCATATATATACCTCTAACAATTTTAATTATATGTATAATGTTGCTTAGAAACATAATTCAAGTAATTTCAACTATTTCTCAAAACTAAAAGCATGTATAAAAACTATTTTATAACAATCATCATTGAATGTTATTTTTTCTTGAATTCTTTAACACAAATTAGCATCCACTTTTCCTTGGATTGATTTCAAATAAATCTCTTAATAGAAAAGATAAAACTTAAAACTCTTTCTTAATCTATATTAATATAATTCTTCTTTCTTTCTTCTCTTTATAAGTATACTTCCTTCCTTTCAGGAAAAAGATGTTTGTACTCCAATTAATTGAAATAATTAAAAATTATTTTCATTAAAATAATTAAAATTATTTTAAGATAAACTTAAAAAAATAATTAACGAACAAACTCAAAATATTTGAAAGTGAAAATATCATTTGGAATACTCTCAAAATTAAAGTATTAAAAAATCCTCTGTGTGTGTATCCCTTTGCCTCAAAGATCATATCATAATGTATATCTCTACAAGATAGAAAAAAACTTTTTTATAATTACAATGCTGCATTCTGAAAATAGACTCATGTGGAAGTAAAACTTACGGAAAAGGAAAAACAAGAGTAAAATTTAAGAAAGCGGCGAAAGGAAATTACTCGCAAGATAGCTGTGGGGCTCCTTAATGATGCTCATCCATTCTTTACTGTCTGCACACAACTTGCATTTTGTTTTATAATCTTCCTTAACTAAAGAAGAACATGAAATCTCTCGGGAAATTAACATACGTGAGCAATTTGCGAGACTTCCTCCCGGGTCGCACCCGATCAGGGAATTCTTCACACCGTTATGACGAGTCGGAAATAGACGGAGTTACATTTGAATGTAGTGTAGACTGGGATTAAGAAATAGAACGCCATCATTTTTCCATCCAGCGGAAATTCCATCTTTGACTTTTACTCAAGTTCAACGTTATTTTGAACTATGAATAGATTTTGTCTGAAATGTAGTTTCGATAGATGTAATTGGCGAAATTATAATGCGTAGGGGATAGTTTAATTTGTAATACAGAACTATCTTTTGGTACAAAAGATCTTCAGTTCTTGTCGAATATTAACGAAAATAGTTAAGGAAAAATGAAAAGAATAATATTATTTATAAAACTTTTAAAGGTCCAAATTGAAATATTTTAAGGTCAGGAAATAATCTTTCCAATTTCGCATTAAAAACAATTACATTTTTTAATTTAATGGTAACATATATAAAATATTTTTACCATAATAAATTAAATAATTGTGAATTTTTTAATTATGTTATTGTGTATAATTGAACAAATATATATATAAATTTCATATATTACACATTTAAATATATAATCTATACGTAAATTTTATAGAATAAAATATTATTCATTCCTTCATGTGTGTATGATGTGCATAAACATTCATCAAAATCATAAGAATATTAGAAATTAGAAATTTTTAAGTAAGTATTTAATTAATTCAAAATAATGCTAAAATAGAAGAAGATAACAAAAGAATTAAAAAATTGCTAATGCAAATGGGAAGTTCACTGAAAATTGTAGAATGAAAATTCGAATTTTTACGAAACATTTTTTTGCTTTGACATTTTATTTAATATTTGGTTTCGTGTGAACATTTGTTAAACAAATATAAAAAATAACTAATAATAAAATCTACAAATTTTTAAATTATATTTCAAAGAAAAATGTGGGGAAATTAATCAAACGAATTGCTTTAATAAGTAGCTGTTGTTTATTGCACAGATTGGCAAACTAATGGCTGGCAATAATATGCTGGCAAATTAATTAGACATTCATATAAATAACGCAAATATTTGTAAATATTAAGTAAATTAATAAAAATAGTGTCTCAGACTAAATTTAAAGGCAAAATTAGTAATTTTTTAATGACAATTTTAAAATAAACTTACAATTTGTAAGTTGGTGTTTCCAAATGTAGAAAAACGATCACAGAATGATTACCAAAATATTTTCCTAACAGATCTTAAGTTAGTTTATATAATTGGTATATATAGCTCCATTAAAAGAAAATTAACAAAATATAAAAAACACAATTTTTCTTTTCCGCTGTTGAAATATTTAGTATTAAGATCAAATTTAATGGAAAAAATGTTTGTGGTGGAGAAAAAAATTATTTTCCCACATTCGATTGGCCAAAAAATATAATTTATAAAATTATTCGCTGAAATTCTCGGTATTATCAAGTAAGTGAAGATAACATCCATTAATGCTAAATTCAGTAACTCGACAACCCATATGGGGGGCCAAGGCCTTTTCATGACTGAGAGCTCATGACGGGTAGCGAAGTATGTACTGTGGTTAGGTGGTGGATCAAACTTGCAATTCCCAGTGTTTAGTTCCCAATCATGCTTGATACTCAGTTTTAACAACCCAATGAAAGGTTGAAAAGTTTAATCGACCTTGAACAGCCCGAGGAACAAACCTCCGACTTGTGCCTTGAGAGCGCGAAGTGCTACCACTGTACCATCGGGTTTCAAATGGTCATTAGAAGAATAAATAAAAAAGATATTTCACATAGAATATTTATTATAAATTTACTTTTAAAATAACAGGATCTGTCACTTTTGGAAAACAGATATCAAAATTTCTAAACTCCATAAATATAAAAAATGATGCCACTGTACCCAATTCGATTGATATAACGATTTCTTTTTTTTAAATTTTATAAGAATGAAAAGTGTAGAAATTTTATCCCCTTATATATATATATATATATATATATACAAAACAGATAACAATCTTGAATATATATATATATATATATATCTTTTTTTTTTTGATTGAAATTCTTTATTTGCCAAACAGCTCTTCTGATTGCATTTACTTACAGTATTTACAGTAAATATCAATCAAATAGTGATAATATTTCCTAGAAATTATGCGCATAAATATTTTTTGTTTTAAAATTTTTATTAAATTGTCTATATATATGTAGCAAAATTATTAAAATTTAAAAAGTTTTAAAAAAAACCATTTTTTGTTCGAAATAAATTATATATCTCCATTCATTTCGACAGTTTATTTTTTATGTAAATTTCCGTGTACTTTATTTCATTAACAGAAATTTTAAATTTCTGTTTTCATAAAGCTCATTTTTACTATTAAATATTTTCAAATTCCATTTAAATATCTTAAGTCTATCTCAACTTAAATTTTATAAGGAAAGTATTATTGGCAATGACTGACATCAAATTATCTTTTCTAAAATATTATAGAAAAAGACGTTACAATAGTACACTTTACTTATTGAAATACCATATGAAGTACATTTTTCAAGACTAGATGTGATAAGTTGGATAAAACATAATAAAAAGTAATTTTTCAAACATTTTATCACAAGTATTGATTGTTATTTGTAATAGTTGTAGATTTATTTTGGAATCAAAGATAACTCTTTTTAATACCAAAGCTATAAGTGAAGCAAAGGTAGATAATATTCATCATGTTGTGTAATGTCACGTGAGCAATTGATTTTGTGAAAACATATTTATATCTAAATATTTTAATAATATAAAATAGGTAAGATTCATTTTGCTTTATGGAGATTTTTAAATAATGAGCCCGTTTTTGATCTTTCCTTCCACAATATTTCAGAACAAAATTATTTTGTAAATTTAATAATTTACTTTTAAATTTAAAAATTGCAAGTTAAATAATCTATTTTTGTAATTTAATAATATACTCATTTTATTTATTCTTGTTCTGTTATGTAAGGGTTACTCGTATCAATACTATTTTAAATAGAAATTCAGAAAACTTTGTTACAATGAAGGACTATTTATTTTAAACTATTTATTAAATTTAAGAGTAGCAAATAATTTATTGCTTTCTCAAACCAATTGTTAAAAATATTGAAAATTTTCCTCTGTATTTATTTAATACTGTATTATATATGGTTAACGTATAAAAATAAGTATACTTCAAAAAACAAATAAGAAATTCATCCTTCCTTTTTTTCTTTTTCTATTGAAAATTTTCAATTGAATAAGAATAACATGAAATAAAAATGATTTAAGTTTTCTCGAGAGTTCAGTTTTGGAAAACCTTTTTTCACTCTGGAAAGATATTTTCAAAGCAATTGATAATTCAGTTAAAAATTTTATTTATCTAATCTTTAACAAGTTTTCAACTTCTTACTTCAAAAAGAGTTTTTGTTGTATATAATATTAAAGGGGAAGCTTTAAACTTTTTTTAAAATTTTAAGAGTAGCAAGTTTGAAAAACAATTTTTTTTTCAAGATATTTATTCTTTGAGAGATTTTTCGCGATATATAAACTTTGATTATACTTTCATTTAAAGACATATCGTACATATTAACAGGAATTTATATACAAATATGAATACTTTTTTCTATTAATACAGATGTTTTTTTATTTAAAATCAAAAGTTAAATTTTATAAAGCTTTTAGGGGTATTAGACGCATTTATTCTTATAAAAGATTCTTTTAGACCATGTCTTTTCTCCCATATTTCTGTTTATTGAATTTACTCATCAACATCCATTTTTAATCAGATATATAATGTTCCAAATTACTTTCAAAAAATAAAAATTGTTAAAGAAAGGGCATGAATAAATAATTTAAAAATTTACGAATAATTTAAATAAAAGTTAAGTAAATTACGCGTTTTAAAAACGAGAATTTCGTTTCATTTTCATAATAAAGAGGGATAAGGCACTTGAAAAATTAGAGTAATAAATATAAATTTCTAAATTTCTTATAGTATTGATAATTTAAATTGCCTAGAATGATAGCATGGAATTGCCTTACAAAAACTTCGTAAAAACATCAGTTGGAAACACATTTCATGAATTAACCTAATAGATATTGTAAAGTAATAATTATGAGTTTTTTACATACAAATAATTTCTTATGAATAAAAACACTCGCAAATCAAATAATAGAAATTTTGTTATCAACATATCAATTGAAAATGAAATTTCGTGAATTAACATCTAATAGATATTGTGATATATATATATATCAGTAAAATATATATCTTTATATATATTTTACTGAAACATATATCACAATATCTATATAGATAAATAAATAGAAAATAAATTTAAATCTAAACAAATATACTAAAAAATGTATATTTATCTTTAAAACTTTTCATGATAAATTAAACTTATCCAATAATTTGTATTGAAAATTAAAATTTTAAATCATCATTTGTAAATTATAAATTGAATAAAATTCATTTTATGTACTAAAAATATTAAGTTTTCTGGTAATGCTTCGAAAATAAGATAATTATAATTCTTATTCTTATGCATTTAATTCTAATTTACAACCCGAATTATATAATAAATTATTTAAATTTTTATTTTGACTTGGAAAGTCTAGTTTATGTAAGCAAAAAAAAAAGTATAAATTTAAATCATAAATATTTCCACTTAATTTCACTGCGGGGTAAATATTTAGAACCTATTTAGAACTTATTTCTCATCATATTTCTGTTTATTTAAACATGAGAAAAAGCATTGATTCTATGAAATATAAGTGCCATGAATAATATATAT
>JAPDSC010072289.1:1592547-1621854 GCA_026290005.1 Latrodectus geometricus | reverse complement strand
ATATATATATATATATATATATATATATATATATATAAATATATTACGCAAAATTAAAAGTTACAAAATATTTCATTTAGAACAACCGTTATTACTTTTTTTCTACCCAATAGAAAAGCAGTGCCAAATATAACTCAAGAACACACAAATTAATAAATGATCAAAATACAATTTATGGTTGTTACAAATCCTCTTTCATGTAATTTTTGCCTTTCCACTGGGTGAGTCTTTTCATTAATAAGGGAGGGAAAAATAAATAGTGCTGTCCAGATCACAATATAAATCATTGGCTCCAAATTCTCATGTCCAGCCGTGTCTCATTCAGTTTATGACGCAATTGGACTTCCGCCAATCGTATGTCATGAATCCCAAAGAAAATACACATCCCTCAATTAATTTTCCGGAATGTATCGCGCCGATCAATAATAAACCAACACACCTGGCGCCATTATTGATCATGCGAATCTTTCCTTCAAGCAAACTATACAGAAGCGAACAATACTCATTTCAAACTTTTCGTAACGTCACCGTTTTTGCGATAAAATGCTCTTGGCAACGCACCGACTCCCGTTAGATAGAGAATAAGCTAACAAAATACCAAAAGCCACAGCTGAGACCAAGAGATAACTTTAGGGTTTTGTTCTTTGAGAAAATTGCATTTTTATTTAGAAGACTGGAACCGGGTGATTTTATTTCACAAAATATCGATTTTTGTTCCTTCATTCCACTGCACGCTATGATACTAAAGTTTGCTGAAATTAATTAGATTTTAATGCTTATGTACACAAGCATAATAACTTTTAGTATTGTTTATGTATCCTAGACATTAAGATTCAAACTTTATGATAATGTTCTTATTCGTAAACATGAAATTTATAGTTTCTGCTTTGAATTAATCTACTCAAAATAAAATCAAATAACCGCAGTTCCAGATTCTTAATTTTTCTATAAAATAAAAGTAGTTTTTTTAAGAAAACACCAATAAAGTTTATTAAGTAAATTGTTAATTATTATTGGATATCAATCATTTAAAATATAAACAGTTAATTAATTTAAATTAAAAGCATAAATCCTACTACAACGAAAATTAGCAGTTAAAAACATAAATAAAATTGATTAAATTATTCAAGATTATGTAAATATCAATTCTTTACACTATCAATCCAATTTTATATTTTAGCCATTATTATGAAAAATTTTAAATTTGAAAATAAAATTATCTTTTCTGTGTTTCCTCAATCATAATAATATTATAATTATTTCCTCAATAAAGCTCTTTCATTTTTTTACAACGTTTGATAAACATAAATTAGGGAAATTTTCTAGTGCTCATCTTCTTTTTCACGATAAATCAAAAAGTAGTCCAACATTTTAATAACAACTTATAATTAATTTTCCTATTAAAACTACTTCAATGACTTCAATAAATTTGGAATAAAATAAAATATCTGGTTTTATTAACTATAAATAATTTCATATTTGTGGAGTTAATAATTATATATATTATTTTATAATGAAACTTATAATATATAATTATGAAATATAGATTATTGTTATATTATATATAAATGAATATATAATAACGATACGTAGCCTAAACCAGTGTTTCTCAACTGAATTTACTCCAAGGACCGGTAAAATATTTCGGCACGTTCACGCGGACCGGTAATATTAATAATTCGACCCAATGCACAATTTTTCACAAAGATTCGGCAATTTATGAAACGCGATTAGGTACATAGTCGCCAGTTTGTTGTATTTTTCATCAAAGATTACATTATTTTTTAAACTAATAAACTATTATTATTGTAAAGTAGGTACTGTATCGGTGGTCGGCCTATAAAAGCTGGATATTTCGCGGACCGGTAAATATTTCTTGCGGACCGGTACCGGTCCGCGGACCGGCGGTTGAGAAACACTGGCCTAGATGATACATGTTAGGTGTATATTGCTTTATATAACAGAATTCAATAAGATATTTTCTTTACGTACTGAAGAAAAAAATATGTATATAATGAATAAATGTTTTTTCAAACTCTATAACTCGTATAAAATAGATGCATTTATAAGAAAAAATAATTTAATCGTTGAATATCAAATATATTTAATTCAAATTCACACCCATAAAATCATAAAGCAAATCAACAATTTGCATGATAAAATTTGGGTGTGGTGCATTTTACTCCCAAGTCTGATATCACGCTCACTCCAAAAATCTAAAAATAGTTGGATTTATGCTCTAATGCTATGAAATTTATTCATACTTAAGAAGTAATATATGGTATTATTTAAACTTGCCATATAGAAAAAATCATTTATAAATATAAATGTTAATAAATATACAAAGATATCATTTAAACTTATATTTCAAGGATTTCTTTAGAGGGGACACATGACATGGCAAAAACATTCATAAATCAGTTATTTCATGTTTTTAAAGTTTAGAATAAATGTTCACAAAATAATTTTTTGCTTAGAAAATCTAAGGATTAAAAGGGGAAATTATTACTTAAAATTCTAAAATTAATCATAAACAAATTTTATTTGCCTTTTTCTCTCTTTCAAATTTTTAATGATTTTGTCAACTTTAAATCATTTTTTTGGGATATTACTTTTTATTTATATATTGCTTTGATTTTTTTTGTATAGTTGAAACACATATTCTTAATCATGGATTTTAAATAATAAAACTACTTAGCTTGACAGAGTTCATAAAATAACAATAAAATGAGCTAACAAAATTTTTTTCACAAATTAAGAGATGAAAAATTAATGAATAATTAGCTTGATGTAAAAAAAAAAATTTCAATGATTTAAAGGAAATTTGAAACGCAAGAAAAAGTTTTATTGATTATAATAAAACAAAAATATAAACACTTTTTTAAATATTTCAAAAAATATTATAATAAAAATTATAAAAATAAAATATTTAAAGAAGAAATTGCATTTCTTCATTAGGTAATGAAAATTATTCTTTTTCTATGAAATATAATCTCCTTTTCATTCTCTTCCCTTTCATTAAGGAAATTAAAGAATCCATTTGTTGAAAAAATTTTGATTATCGAAGAAAGAACTCAATTATTAATTATTATAAGAAGCTGTACATCTAAACTTCTTTGTAAAACTTATTTGTTTGATAAATTAATGTCATTTATTAATAAAATTCAGTTTTTTTAATTCATAATGAAAAGAAACTATTCAATATTTTTGCTGCAAGAAATAAAATGCTTAGAATAATAAATAAAAGAATTCAACTACTTGAATTCAATAATATAATTTAAAATTTTGAGTTATAAAAAATGATTACTAAAAATGAAATACACTAGTAAAATATTAAATAAACCTCCGACAACACACACACATCCAATTACTATTTTAGAATTTTTTATTTTTTAAGCAATCATGGCAATTTCTAATTATTTATTTAAATAAATAAAGTTCAATAATATAAGTTTTATAAGACTCTTTTTTGCTTTGATGTTGTAAACAATTATATAAATTCTTATAAAGACATTAAATTTTAAGAATTTACTTTTAAATTGATTTGCATTGTTTACATTTTATTTGTGATATTATTATAAACTAATTTTAAAGAATGTGAGCCAAATTTATTTGAAAAATGGACATAATTATTTTACTATTCATTATAGATAAATAGAATCTAAATTAATTTATAATTAATTTATAGCTGATCTTCAACAATATAGTTCAGTAAAGTCCTAGGAGAGCTTACACCTTTGGTGACAAATTTTAAAAAGAAGCGCCAAGGTAGAACAAAATGGCGAAATAATAATTCCAGAAATAGTTAAGTTTATTGTATCTAGTGTATCAAAGTAGGACCAAGACTGGTGAAATTTATCACCAACCAAAATTATTTGCCCCATTGGTGCGGTCTCTGCTAGGATCCAACCCTATAGTTCTTATATTTATTTAGTTAATAAAAAATATTATTGTTAAATTTAATTTTAAATTAATTTAATTTTATATTCTTTTTTTTTTTGTAGGAGATGGACACCAAACGGATGATCATGGAGCAAAGGACAAGGAAGCGGGAACGTTTGACAAAAATCTCTACTTGTATAGCGTAAGTGTAACTTCAATATTATACAAAATTCTAATTAACAAACATTTTACCTTTGAAAAAATATAATTAAAATGCATTTAATTTTAATGTTTCCAACAAAAATAAATACATTAAACTTTTTTTAAAAAAAATTTATAATTTTTTAATAGTATGAAAACGTGTTTGACCATCTTATATCATCTGACATCTTATATCTTCAAAAATATTTTTCCTAATTATTTATTAAAATTTTTATAAATTAAAAAGTATCATAAATTTGTATGTTATATTTTTATGCTAAATTTTTACAATAATATTTTTTTAATTTTAAAGAATTTTTTCTTAATAACATATTTTAATTTAATTTCTAAAAGTACTTTAATAATTTTAGTATCATTTATGTATTTTGTATTTATTGGTAATGAAAAGTTCATATGTAAAAAAAAGAATAAATTGAAAATACTGTAAAGATTTTAACTAAAATAAATAATGTTTTCAAGTAGTTAAAAATCAGTTTATTTCAATTTTAAAAATAATAATTTGCCTTAATTTCTAACATGTGAACATTGTAATTCCCGTGCATTATATAACGTGTTGTTAACAAACCATTGGACAAATTATTACCATAGAAATTACTGAATAGGTCACAGGTCTTCAAATTTTTTAAATATTGAAATAGAGTCGTACTTTTTTATGTTTTAAATCTAAATTCTAACTAAAAATTCCTCAGTATAAACCATTTGTTAATACATATTTTCAATGATAAAAGATGTCAACATATATATCTATTACAAATTTCATTTTTTATACGCATTTATGATTTAATTATGACATTGTGTTGTTTTTGTAGTTTTTTTATTCAATATTGATATCAATTATGTATTTGAAGAAACATTATTCAGTATCATTTAAAAAGAAAAGGGAAGTATATTGATTTCTCTCTAGCTTTACATCGTTTTTATCCACATTTTTTACTGCAACTGAGCTTGTTAAATAAATAATGACTAGATATTTTATACAGCCCAAATAATTCGATCAACGTTCAAACATTTAAATCAATGAATCAATCTTAAAGTAAATATATAAGCACTTGTTAAATGATGCATAGAGAATATTATTATGTTCGATAGAATAATAATCAATTCTAGATAGTGCAATATCTGCTCGTTCCTTTGAGCTATTAATTCAGATGCCTATTATTAGCTACAATGTAGGAAATGGGTTTCGAGTTTCTGCAATAATCTTCTATCTCATTGCAGTAGATAATGACGTTCAATTGCAAGACTTTAATGGTATTAGACCTGAATTACTATGTCCACATGACTCGGCTCTCTGCACATGAATACAAAACGAAATACAGATTGTCCGCTGTTTATAAATCTCCAAATGCAATTTCTACGCCCTTTAATATAATTCTAGTTTCTTGAAATTTAAAATAATTTAATACTAAAGGGTTCGTCGATATCAATAAATGATGAAAAATAAAAATATTAATGAAAACAATAAAAATATAAAGTTTAATTTTTTATGATCTGATGCCCTATTCAGCAAACTATTCTAAGCATATCATTTATTATGTTCTCGTTATACGACTAAAACTGCCTGATTTAGATAAGTTAGAATCAGATTTCTTCTTGAAAAGGGGTTTATATGCAAAATCAGATCGTGAAACTTGCTTTAAGTCAAGAAATTTGATGTTTCATAATTTTGTTGATTTTGTTTAGAAAACAATGGATTTTTGTACAATAATAAAAAGACTTTTTAAATACACTTTGATGAGCTGGTGATCGTATAACTTGCAATTTTTAGAAATACTTACAATTGTAACAATTTGTAGTATAATGTGATACATTTTAAATATTTTTCAATTTAAGCTATTTATCTGAAACTAACATTTAAGCGAATGGCGATTGGACAGTCATTAGCTACGAAAAATTTATGGATTTAACTGTCCTTAAAAAATGAATGGCTTTGACATTTTGTTATGCACATATAATTTAAATATTGTTTTGAAAGAAGAAAATTATCTTCCAAACAAAATAAAATAGTTTTCAAAAAATTAAAAAAACTATTCTACTTATTGGTTGTGGTATCTCAAAATATTTTTCTTATAATTTTTTTATTTAACTTTCATTATGAGAAAAAGGATTTAACAAAACCATCTTTCTCATAGTGATCACAATTTTCTAGGTATCTTAATCGATGTACATGTCTTAGTTGAGACTTATTTTTAATGATGGATTTAACTTGTCATAAAATTCTATATTTACATGTCATTTTCAGATTTAGGCATTTAAATTCGTAAATTAGAGCTGAAGATTAAGAATAATAAGTGGTAGTTACGTATTTCATTAGATTTTAATTGGAGAATAAATAATGGAGATATTTCTGATTCTAAAGTTTCGTAAATTCATATATAGAATTTAAATCATAAATTTCCTAAAGTATATTCTTTTTTTTCTTTATTTATCAGTAAAATAGAATTTAAAAATCCTTTATTTAAAATATAAAATTTTTATTCTAGTTGCTTTGTAAATTGTCTTTGTAAATCCCTGTATTTACTAAAGTAATATAAAAATATTTTCTCCAAAATATGCGGATTTGAAGGTCTTATACATGTTAAAAAAATTAACAATAACAAAAGACTTGTAAGCCTTTTGAAGATTAACTTTAAATTTAACAGTACTAGATTTTCTTTTTATTAGAATTGTTAACAAATTTAAATGTTGTTTTTAATATACTTTTTAGTATTTTTAAGTTAGTGTGATTAACATTACAATTTATGCACATTTTTATGCCAATTTGGAAAATTAACTTTTCACATAAATGAAGTTCCTAATCATATTCATCATAAATATTTTTCTCCAAAAACCTTTTATTACTCTTATAGTTACGTGATTTTTAAACGTCATATGATTGTTATAATTATTTATATATATTTAATATCCTCGCATCTTGAATAAAAACATAATATTAGCTAATTGAATTTTTAAAAGATAGAAATAGAGTTCATAAGAATGCTATAAAAACATATATTGAACAGAAGAGCAACACATACTTGTGAAGTTTAAATATAGTTTTTGCAGGTTCTTTAGATCATTTTTACAAACATTAGAAGCAAATTTGTTATAAATTTATGAACATCTTACTCGTTCTTCTGAATTTTTACGATATTAAAAATATTTACAATTATTTGTCTTAAATAAATATGTTACATTTTGCTTAAGATTTAGAATCTTATTGAAATTTTTATTACTCTTAATTTGTAAAAGGAAAAAAATAAACTGGAATCAGAAATACGTGAAAAATACATTCTTTTTCATCAACTGTAGAAATAATATATAAATAATAATAATACTTTTTTAAGATTATAATATAATAATAATAATACTTTATACCTATATAAATAATACTTTTTTAAGATTTTTCAATCATATTTTCCTTTAAGTATGCATTTATTGGCTTATATTATTGATACAAAATAATTAAAAATAAATTAAAGTAAACATTTTATTGTTGAACTATAAATATTTTATTGCTTTGCAATAAATTATACTTTTTAAGTTATTATATTTTTGTTGTTGTTGTGAATTTGAAGCAAATTGATTTTTTTAAACTAATATTGTTAAATAATATTTCAATGCATAGAACTATTTATAGTGTAGAAAATGCTTAAAATTGCTCAGCGATGTATCTATAGTAGTTTTGTTTAAATTTCTGTAAAATCACTAATGAAAATATTTATTTTCGACAATTAACATAAAAAGTGTTATCACTCGACATTTATTTGCTATGAGTAAATGTTCTGTTCCAGTGAATTGTTTTTGTCAAGCAATTTAATTCATTTATATTTTTTTCAGGATGAAATGGCGGAACGACCTCATGTGGCAAGTCTTCTTAGTACACTTGCTAACTACAACGTAGCAATACCAACTGTAGAAGAAGAAGGAAAAGCTGCACCGAAGGTGAAATATAAAAATAGTCATTGAGTATTTTAATTTATGCTCATCTTATATAATTATAAAGCATCTTATACTTTTGTCCATCTCCAATAATATACCCTACCTATACTATGTTTTGGATGTGTTTATGTTTAGATGTGGATTTATTTTCATGTTTTGGTTTTATAGCTTTGAATATATAAATTACTTCCCCAATCTACTTCATCAGGATTGGATACGTTTTGAATGATAACGTATTTAATGAATTTCAGAAACAATTAAAAAATACCTTCAGCTCTCATTTGACAGAAAGTATTTCAAAACATCTAATGATAATGAGTTAATATTTTATTTCCTATTAATGAGGAAGACTCTAAAACTCCAAACACAATATAGCCTATTACAGAAACTACATTTATAATATGATAAAATGTTGCAGCTTTAAGGAAATTGTCACAAAGAAAGACAAACAGAAAAAGGTCGACTGCTCGTGCCCCTATATCATGATTAATTTAGTTTTCAAAATATGTATTCCATACGTATTTTCATTCCATGAATTGAAAACTTTATTATGAATGAACTGAAAATTATATGTGAACTCAGTATCACAACAGCTTTAATAACATATATGAATACAGTGGTATTAAATAATTTGTAGTTAGTACTACTAGAAGCATATATAATTATTATTATCATCAAGCCGATGTCGATACGTGCGTGCGCTGAAATTAATCAATATAATAATCATATCCGATATTAAACGCTCATGAATTCAGCTTACAGTGCCGATAACAACAACCTGTCATCTAGTGGTCAGAGAGAGATAAGTCTCAGATAACCGTTAGCAGCCGTATGTGATAACACAGCTATCATATGTCCGGTTGGTGAAGAGAGTTGATAACTGGAACTCAAGTAACAGATAACGAAAGTCACAGCAAAACATTCCCAGACTTATTGTTATTTACTTAACATGAACGGAAAATATATTTTTATGCCGCGAGTAGAAACACTAAATAAGAAAATGCATAGATTGCCATGTATACTGAGCAATATTTTCTGAGATCAAAACTACAAATTTTAAAAAACTACAAACTTTCAAATTTATACGAGTTTGTACAGTCAATGTTGGTTATTTCATTTACATAAAGTGGAAATAAATACATATGATATGACCTTATCTAAGTGCATCTTAATAGTAGATTAAAATGAAATTAATTAATCGTAGTTTATATTCAAATTGTTTTGTTAGAAATGAATGAAAAATAAAGAATTAAAATTTCATAAAAACGTCATTCTTGAAAAATTATTTTTTGATTTCATGGGTTTATTACTACAATTAATAATTACATATATATAATGTTAATGTTAGTTATATATATATATATAATGTTATAAAATATAATGTTCATACCATGAAGGTTTAAAATTATATATAACATGAAGAGCCAGTAATTAAAATGAGATATATAGTACATAAAATGCATTCAAATACTTTCTTTGTTATTAACTTATTTTTGTTTTAGAATATTTGAATTACAAGTAAAGGTAAAATAATACTAATTTTATAAATATATTCACTTTGTCAAATGACTTGATGATTATTAAATATTAGATAAAATCATTTTAAATTATGAAAATTGATTGAAATTAACACTAAAATCTTTCTAACTATCTTACAGAAAGCCAACTTGGGGACTATAGCAGGAGTATATCTACCATGTATTCAGAATATTTTTGGAGTTATCTTTTTCATCCGTTTAGTGTGGATAGTGGGAACGGCAGGAGCTATTGTTGGTTTCATCACTGTTTTCTTGTGCTGCTGTGTGGTAAGAAATTACATATTCTATTGTTGCTTTTAATTTTCTTAGAGCACTTTGATTCTATATTCTATTGTTGAACATGGAATCAAAGTGCTCTAGAGAACTTAGTGAAGAAGAAATTCCATATTCCATTGTTGCTTTTAATTTTTATAGAATACTTAGAATCACAGGTAAAAGTAAATAATTTACTTGAAACGCATAATTAGTTTTATATTTCTATTTAATTCAAATATAGAGAACCTAATTCTACTGAAATTTCTTGATAAATTTAAAATGAACACTGTTAAAAAATTAACTTAAATTTATTTTTTTTACCCTACGCCCGTCGTTGGTATCTCTGCCATTAGGTGACGAGTAGCCCAATAAAGTGAAGATAAGGCATAAAATTTTAAAACAATAGAGCAATACCTGAGAGTCAAAGTCGAATCCTTTGACTCTCTAAAGCATTTAAATCTTATAAATGCTTCTGCAATTAACTGTGTCCAGTAAACAAACGAAAGCAAACATTTCCAACAGATATAGGCAGGGAACTCTTATACTTATGATGTAATCTTACTTAAAAAAAAATTTAATATCGCATAACTATCAAATTAACAGAAAAAGTTCATAATAGAAACTTTTCATATTTTAAGCATCTTAGAGTAACAATAAAATTGTTTCTTCCTAGAAATATTCTTAAATACTGGGCTACATGCGTATATAAATACGCAAGATTAGAAACCGGAAAAATGTGTAGAGAATGTATTCATTTTGAAATGTTCCAGAAATGTGAGACTCATAGCTTTTGTTTTATTGTCTATTCTTTTTTGTTTTTGTTAAATTTTAAACTTTTTATGTATCAATAAATAATTAATGAAAATTTTAAGTATAATGTTGTTTTTTTCATGTAAATAATATAGTTTATTTAAATTATCTTCAGTCAGAAAAGCGCAGTACAAAAATACGATTCAGGACAAAAAGTTAAGCAATTAATTCCTTTTTAGAATTAAGGAGATAAATTTTAAATAATGACTAGTGATAAGTTAAAAATGAGTAAATAATTAGATAAAATTATTTTAATCGAAATTATAAAAACAAAAAGAAGTTAAATTAACAAAGCATACAATAAAATAAAAAAAATCTAAAATAACATAAATCTCTCTCCATTAGCATTCCTTTAATTTTTTCATAATGACCAATAATCAATTAACTGATACTTATCTTTTCATTGATTCTAAGACTGACATCAAACTCATTTATTTTCATTACTATTTATTCATATTTTTGTTCAATTTTAAAAATACCATGCGATAAAAAAAGGACTGTATTGAAAATGTAAAGAAAGGTAAATCATAGTACAGTTTTCAAAGAAAATTTATGAAGAGCGTATTTAAATTCACTCAAAACAAATTATTTTTCAAAAATGACGATTTCTCAGTAAAACGTATTATTAATTTTAAAGAATTATCAATGATAACATTAATAAGAATTAAAAGAAAAAAATTATTGAAAAGAAAACGAAAATTATAAGAAATAAAAAGTAACTAAATCTCTTAAGAATGTAATGAAATAAAATGTAACTAAATCTTATAAGAATGAAATGAATACAAAGGAAAGAAAATATTTAAACATCAAACATTTCTTCTTCATTAAATTCCTTTTAAAGATTTCTAAAAATACTCCGTTTTATTTACTATTGAATATTTTTTTCAGAATATTTTTTAAAATAACTTTTACAGAGTTAAACTTAAGTAATAATGAATCTTTTAAATCTTGAGCTATAAAAGTATTTAAAGTAGAATTTCCAGATTCAATTAAAAAGTACAAATAATCTTTTGAATGATAAATTAGCAAAACGTTTTGATAAATTAAAAAAAATTAAACAGCGTTTACATTATTTTATGCAAACAGAATTAATTTCTTAGCCGCATTTATACATTATGCCGCATTTAAACCTTAAACGTTAATTGAAATTATAGCTCTTGAAATGGTATTTAAAAATTCTTAAATATTGAAGTTTATTTTTTCATACAAATATTGCCTGTTTTATACTTTAAATAAATTAAAATATAAATAAATAAATGATATCACTCTGACATGAAAAAGAATGGAAAAAAAATAACTAAAAATTTTGTTTTTAAGGTGAATATCACACTATCTGTATTTAGGATAAAAATTTCATTTTTATAAATATGTATTTATTAATAGCATAAAATACGTATTTATAAAAATGAAATTTTTATCTCATTTAATTAAAAATAATAAGTAAAAAAATTTAGATCAAATTAATTTCATAATTAAATAAATAATCTTTCGATGCCGCTTTGCGAATTGCCTTTCCGGGAGAATTTTACATAGATAATGGGTCTTATTCACGTGTAAAATGAGAGATTTCCTCAGAAATTACTTATTGCACATATGTACTTAAAGTTAAACTTTAAGTACATATGAGCTATAAGTAATTTCTTTGTAGATTAAGAGATTAAATCTAACAGATTTTAAGGCTCTCCAGAGATTTTCAACTCTTAAAATGATCATACTTGCTATTTGGCAATAACGCTTATAACTGTTTTGACATCATGCTGATTGCTTAAAGCTCTTGAAGATTTGCAAAGAGTGGGTTACATACAGCATCAAAGTTCACTTAACTGGATTAAGATCTGTATAACATGCTGGCAAATCTTTCAGCAAAATAGTTTCTTTGTTTATGGAAATAATATTACACTTATTGACTTCTGTGTTACCAAGCATCATATAGCATGATGAGAAATTCATAAATTTCACTGATGTAAAATAATTGTACAAAAATCCCTAAAATCAATTAAATGAACATTAACATAAATGAGCATTAAATAAGCCTAGCAATTCTCCTTAATACAATATGGATTACGATACATAGAGCTGGAGTCGAAAAATATTGTCTACACATATAAGATAAATGCCTATCTAAGACATTCACAAGACTTGTACTATCAGGAATCACGGGTATTTTTTAGAACTGTTTTCTATCACCAGTCCAAGATGTTAAATAACAATAGCTGCATTCTTTTCAATATATGATTCTGAGTAAGCACCAATTTGGAAACACATTTTATTTTATATATATTTATTTACAAGTCCTCAGCTTCGTATTTGGTGAATATTAAAAATACTATAAAGTAAAATGACGCACATCTTTTTTATTCTACATTGCATATGATCCCACTTATTTAAATTTAAAAAATAATCACACACATAGCAATACGATATAATGAAAATGTATAAAATAAATATACAAATGATTAATACTGCTCTCCTCCCTTTGTAGAGGATAACTTATCAGTGTGTTAAAAATTTCGATAATAATTAGCTGCATTTTATGAAAAAAAGATATAACCATTCACCAGAGGAATTTCATCACAAAGTATATTTAAAAAAAAAAAAAAAAAGTTGGATAGCATAATGTGTAAAGCTGCTTCAGGCTTTTCAATATCCACCTCATAAATTGTTTTTAGGAGAAACTTTTGTAAATAGTAAACCGTATTGAAGTGTTGCAAAGGAGGAAACCCGGAAAACCCACCCTGATATACGTACATCAGAAGAGTGCTATCTTACGTCTAGAACATGATGAACCATGCAAAGTATCCTTCTAAGAATTAAACAAATGACATGAAAAATCCCGTAATATAAGTAAAATGTAACATTAATCGATATTAAAAATGAATTTTGATGTTTGCCTAATTAAGCAAATTTTCAATATATTAGTAATTAAAAAGTGTAGTTTTTATTTTAGAAGTAAGTGATTATTATAATATGCAAATTTTATAAACAGTTCTAATATTTAAAAAAAAAATAATTTTAAAAATTAGCAAGCAATTCTTGGACAAATGCAATATAATCTACATTTTCTAAATATTTGCCCTAAATGGAATAAACCTTTACAAAATATTGAAGAAATTTGTGCAGTTGATAAATACTTTTTCTTTCATTCATTTCAGACATTTACAACCGTTATTTCCTTGAGTGCTATTGCAACAAATGGTATAGTACCGGGTAAGTAGTCAACACCTAAATGTATTTATTCAAAAAGAAACATATTATTTAAATAACAGATAATTAAATATAACAGATAATATTGAATGTAATATAAAACATGATTTTCTCTTTGGTAGCGGGTGGCTCATATTTCATGATATCCCGGTCTCTGGGACCTGAATTTGGTGGAGCGGTAGGAATTCTTTTCTACATAGCAACGACACTAGCAGGTTCTATGTACCTCGTTGGAGCTGTCGAAATATTTCTGGTATGTATTAGCATACACACACTTTTAAGTTAATATTAGAATATAGTTTCTATTTTTTATAATATGTAGTAAAGTATTAGAATATAATATAATTTCAAGTACTATAATTGCAGCAGTGAAATTTGCGCTAAAGAAATCATAACTTTACTTTTGTTAATTGGAAAACCATATATTCAGGATTT
This sequence comes from Latrodectus geometricus, assembly GCA_026290005.1. Lineage (NCBI taxonomy): Eukaryota > Metazoa > Arthropoda > Arachnida > Araneae > Theridiidae > Latrodectus > Latrodectus geometricus. Next base: position 1,607,587 of record JAPDSC010072289.1, on the reverse strand, counting down.
AAATTATATTTTCTAATATTTAAAATTAAATAAAAAAATGAAATTAATTTCTTTATTTGAAGTATGTTAGATTGTAGCGCTAAAACAAAAGGATGTTAATAATGATACGAATTTTTCATATCAGTATTAAAATACATGGGAGGAAATCGCATACATTATATGTAAATTTGTTATGATTCACTGCCTTTAAATATTAATTTTAAAAATAATAGTATAAAAAAGTAAATTAAGAAGCATGTAAACTAATTTCCTTTAAATTTTTCTTTAAATTTTAAAACATATTTGATTTTTTATTAAAAATATGTTTTTTGTCAAGCAAAATGGTGTTTAATCAAAAATTATTTTCATTTATTACTACTACAGAATCACATAAATTATAAATTTTTCGAAATGCAAAATAACACTAGGGTTTTACTTATTACTATTATAATATGTAAAGAAAGCATGTAAAATATAAATTCATTATTTCCTATTTTATATGTAAAAAAACAAAAATATTACATAAAAATAAATCTTTTTGTTAGTTCATGGTCTCATGGACATGATTTAGTCTATTGACTAACTAGATAAGAAAACAACAACACATATTTTGTCTCTAAAAGAAGAATTATCCCTTTTCGTATAAATATTTTAAGCATGAAAACATTATTTGTTTTACTATTATGAGTCATGTTAATTTACTAAGAATGTTATATTACCCTCTCTGAATTTTAATTAAGTATTATTATTAGTCTGGATGATTTATGTATACGGCAACTGTTTTTACATTAAAGTAAGTGCTGATGAGAATTTACTGCTTTCTTTTAACAGAAACTATTATAAAAATTCTATATGAGCTAATATAAATTTCTATTTATGATTCTTTTCTCAGTTCATTTTCCTTCACATTTAATATTTTATTCGAGCAAAATAAATTATTGTTAAGAATTAATTTAAAATCAACTAGTCAAACTTCTTTCCAGAAAAAGTATTTTCCAGGGGATAATAATTTTGCGCAAAAGTACAGTTACTATATGTGATATTTATTCAACATATAATTTAACCTTTTAAAATGGTTAGTTCCTGCTTTTTGTAATTTTGAAGCACGTGTAATACTATAAAATCAGTTTCCTTTATTCTTTAGATAATGACCACCTAATAAAAAACTGTACAAAAAATTAATCATAAACTTCATAAATAATTATAAGAAAAACATTTTTACAATATACTAGTGGAAAATATGTATGCGTTGAAAATAATCGCATTAAAAAGTGACTCTTAAGAAATTAGCGAGAAAGAGTATTTTCTATAACGATAAAATAATTATATTGCTCATGTAAATATTTTTAAAAAAAATTGATTTTCAGTTTACTCTTGGAGAATTTTTTTATACTAAATATATATGAACCGAAAAAATATTAATTTTTTTGTTAATCTCACAGAGTAAAATACATCCAATTGAATTGTAGAAAAACCGAACATGAAGTGCGTACTGCTAGCATTTTGAAACAAAAGGGTTGAATTTGCATTATTGATAGACTATTTATAGAAAATGAAACTAATGCCTGAATACAATCAACGCTTTAATAGAACCGGATTACAGAGAAATAAAGTTCGACTGTAATGTAATTTTATCCCTTGACTATAAAGTATTTTATAATTCTAAAATTTTCATCATATATATGGAAAATGAAAAGCTCACACATATATATAAGGAAAAAGAAAAAACCAATTAAATGTTTCTATAATGTCACAAGATTTGTACATTTGAGTTGATTAACAATACTTTTCCTCCTAAAATACTGTAATTATTTACTCCTCAAAAAAGGAAGTAATATAAAGATAAGAAAGCTCTAGATATTATAAAATTTTTACTAATATTGCACTTGCATTTTGGTTGAGATCTCTGATTAAAAAAACAGGTCTCTCAACAGAAAAATCATTTTCTATTGTGAAAAAAATTTAAAAAGTCAGTCTTTTCTATATATATATATATATATATATATATATATATATATATATATATATCCAAAGCACACGGTTGTTATTAGGACTAATCCTTTCAGCACTACAAGGAGCGAGAAAGTGATGGCAATTTATATAAAGGGGCACCCAGTGGTGTGCCATCATTGTCCTAAAAGTGGGTGGTCATTTGCAATTTAGAAGCAGGAATCAAGCAGAAGCTTCCCCAACCCCCTAGATTTAGCTTACCATCACCAGAGGTATTATTTTATATGGAGGACATATGATCTAGACATGTTTAGCATGACTCTTCCACTATTAGCGATCACGATAGATCTTCGGTTGGGTCGCGATTCGAGCTCACTACCTTCTTATAACGAGAACGATTACCCTAACGAACTAGGCCACAGTAGTTTTAACGGATTCAGTCTTTAACAGTTAAATATTGATTGACTCTATTCCTCGTTTGCCCATATGGCCTTTGATTTGTGCAGACAATACTAGAAGGCAGTGGTGGCTTAGTTGGTAGGGCATTCGTTCTCGTTATCTTTAGGTAGTGAGCTCGAATACCAACCCAAACAAAGATCCGTCTTGTTCGCTAATGATGGCAGAGGCACGTTAAATATGTCGTGGTCTAAATGTCTTCCATGTGAAATGATACCCCTGGCGGTGGTATTGGAGGGGTCTTCTGCATCGTACCTGCTTCTAAATGATACAGCCCAAATCGGGGATAGGTACAGGGAAGCATGCTGCAGCAACAACAGGATCACTTGGCTGTATAATCAATGCATATGTTGCAAACCTTGTAATTTCAAACCATTATAAAAAAAATTTTAAATAATTCGTATCTTTATTTTAAACTGACTCTTCTTAAATTTCAACCTTCTCAATTAATTTTTCGTAGACATTTCAATGTGAGAATTCTAAATTCTGACGTCTTGTTTTTCAGAACTATTTAGCACCAGAGCTTTCCCTCTACGGTGATTTCAGAGATGATCCGGAGATCATGTACAACAATTTTAGAACTTACGGCACAATTCTGCTCATTTTGGTGGGGATCATGGTTTACATAGGTGTCGCTTTTGTAAGTAAACTGGCGCCTGTAGCCTTGCTCTGCGTTATTATTTCTATCATATGCGTGTATGTCGGAGTGTTTTTCAACATGGAAGGAAAAGACGATGCGACGTAAGCTTATTTCTTCATATTAATTTACAAATTAACTTTATTATTTAATTAAAAGTGATTTAATTAAAAGAGAAATAATTTTTATAAGTTTCATTCTTAGTTACATAGAAATAAAGGTCTAATGATAGTGTTTCATTTATTTAACGAGGAATTATTTCAATAGTTATAACGAAATATAAATTATTTCATTTAACATGCAGAAGATATGATGGAAAAAGAGTTATAGTTCATTATGTTTATTAATTTATCACTAAGAAAACATTTATTTATCTTTTAATTGCTATACTTATAAACATAATATAGTATAAAAAAATTAATCCTACTGAAAAAAAACATGCGGGATATAATGTAATTACAGAAATATTATAGAAAAATTAGTTACACAATCAGTTCAAATTCTAAGTAAATCAAATCCATTGCATTAAAAGTAAAAAACATTTGCCTGAGTTTGACTCATAAAATGATTATTCATGTGTTATTACAAAATAATACATATATAAATTTTACAAAATTCCTTATTTATATTATTTTTTAAATCAACAAATTAATTGCTCTAAAATTTCTTAATTATTTACTATTTTCCCTTTAAAAATATTCTTAAATTTCCTTACATAAATTTAACATTGCAAAATGTAATAAAGAAGGAAATCCAAAATAATTAGGCAATGATATTTTTAATAAAATCATTTTTTTGTTACAGCTTTTGTGTTCTGGGTAAGAGGATTTTAAGTACAAAAGGTTATACAGTTTGCTCTAAAGAAAGAAACGTGAGTGAGTCTTTATTCTACGTATACTGCTCTCCTTCTGGAAACGTCACTGGAAATAACACAGAAGATATTAATTATGAATGCGACAAGTACTTCTTAGATAACGAAGTTCACGTTCTCAGAGCTATACCCGGACTTAAGAGTGGAGTTTTTTGGAGTAGGCATAAAAAATTTTACTTTTAAACATCTAGATTTTTTTGTTTAAATTTATATATACGTGTTTAAATTTATATATATAAAATCCTTATTCTGTTTTCTCCCTGAAATTTTATTCAGGATGGGATTCTGATTGGTTGCACACAATAATATAATGGAACTTATATCAATATTTTGGGCTCTTGTTTACTTAAAACAAAAGCTGTTTCATTCTGAAATTTTGAATATAACGTCGTAATTAAAACTGACATGAAATCTGTGTAAAGTTGCTTGTGCCATTATATAACTAATTTACAAATTATAACATTTCGTTTCCGGAACTCTTCAGGCTTCAAGAATGGAGGCATTGGGGTCCTTTTCAACCTATTAAAATTATCATCTTTAGGAAACGGCAGGAAACGACATTGGCTCAACTTTTCATTTTACTGTTCTACAGTGTAGTTTTATGTTAAAAAAAAATAATTTTTTTTTAATTTTATTATTATTTTCAATTTTTTTTAGTATTTAATATTTTCAGTACTTTTAGTTTAAGTATTATTATCTCATATTTCAATGTACTAAATATTTCTGATAACGGAGAAGATATTCTAATGCAGATGAAAGGACTTTAAACTATAATTAAAGGGAACTTTCAAGCATTTCGCGATCTGTTTTAGTTTACCTAATGTTAAGACCTCATTTCGTGGTGCAAATAGCGTTTATAAGTGCTTATTATTCATCAAAACGTGCATTTGGAGCTTCATAATTAAAGGGAATTTTCAAGCATATCTCATTCGATTTGTTTTAGCTGATCTAATGTGAAGACCTCATTTCCTAGTGCAAATGAAGTTTTGATTGCTTACTGTCGAGCTTATAAAGAGTTATTATCGACTTAACCATTTAGAGCTTTGCTCAAAACATGGTAAAACAGCAGCATTTTGGACAAATATGAGTCAGTAATAAAAATTATAAAGAAATAGTATATATAAATAACGTTATTTTTCCATATTACAATTTTTCATCTAAAGCCATGTACATTTTTTCGACAGAAACTCACAAACCGAAAAATCTCATGAATATGGCCTTCTAGTCTTCTATAAATCTGACCTGAAAATGTAATTATTTGAAATATTTAATAAAAAAATTTGATGAGGAAACTATAATTTTATAAATCTAACCAGTTCATGATGATTCGTGAAACAGCCACATAAAATTTATTCAATTATTCAAAGAAAATAAAATTTCAATTCTTAAACATCACTTTAATAGATTTTTGCAGAAGTAAAATATATATCTTACAATATTTTACAAACAGTATAGAATTCAGATTTTGATCCATTTAATTGTGAAAATTTTTACAAATATTTGAATATTTTAACAGATAAAATTTCTAACTGAAAAGTTAACACACGCACTTTATTTCACTAAACTTAATGTGATTATAAATTTAATTACCATCTCCGTTTCGCAATTTTTTCTTTATAATTAATCGTTATTTACTAAAGATTTTTTCACCAACATTTATTAAAATAACAACTAGAAAAATACAACTTTTTTGTATCATTTTCCAATTTTATTTTTTCAAAAATCGGTGAAATAAATTTATATAAAAGTTAAAGAAGAATGTATAAGTAAATGTTAAAATATTTAACCCTTTTATTTTATTTAATGCATTTTGTTTTATGCGGTAATAAAATAACCTTTTCCCAGCGGTAACTACTTTCAGTGTCTATTGATGGTTTGATAGCTACTGCGGTTATTTTCTTTACAGTTAACTTAGAAAGTAAAACACGCCATAAAAATTTTTTAAAAAAATATTCTTCCACCAAACTTATCATACTTTATCAATCTAGATTTTTAAAGTTTTCTACTTTTCTTATTGATCTATTTGTTTTAATTCAATTGAGCACATGCGATTTCTATTTTTTAGCATCGAATGTATTGAAATTATAATCAATTTTATAATATAATTTTTAAATAAGGGATTCAAATCTTATTCCTAAATATATCGTCTATAAGTAAAAAACTAATAATAGTCTGATGTATTAAGTTTCCTTCACTTATAAATGTAATTTAACTTATTACCATTTCATTTTTTGTATAAAATTTTAGAGATTTTGACAATTAACTACTAAATTTTTGTGTGCATATGACATATGAGTTATTCTACATGAGACATATAACACATAAAAGGAATAAGAAAATACTAATTTTGAAGTCAATACTATTTTTCCTTTTAAATTAAAGTTTACTTTAAAATTGGTTCTTTATTTATGGTAAAAGTTTACTAAAAGATAAAAAAAAAAAAAGAAATTTTATAAAAGCTACTTTCCTTAGCAACTTTCTGCGTCCTTAAAATATAGACGCGTTTGTAGCAAAAGTGTAATTAATTATAAAAAGCGTGATTAAAAAATGCGTTTTTCCAATGCTGAATTAAAAAGTTTAATGCACTCTAATGAACGCAAAATTGACAATCTTTCAATTTAAAAACATAGATATAAATGTAGGCTTTATTTTTTATTATATATAAATGTATACCTAATTGACTTAATTCAAATACGTTTTATTTTTTAAAATTTTTAATTGCAATTAATAATCTACAACATTCTGATATGAATTTATCCTCCAGTCTATATTAAACATCGACTTTTATATAAAAATGCTTTTATATAAAAATGCTTATAAAAACTCTTAACTTCTGTTATTTGAAGGTTTTTAAGACACAGAGAGATAGATGTATTTTTATGAAGAAGCAAATTGCTTCTCAATTTATAGATTTTTGGTTGATTTTCTTGCAAATCACATACAGTTAAAGGCAGCTAAATTTTCTTGCAAATCACATACAGTTAAAGGCAGCTAAATTTTCTTTCAAATCACATACAGTTAAAGGCAGCTAAATTTTCTTTCAATATATGCATGTTGTAAACCACTGTCTATTTATTACTAATGTACAAAACACTAGTCATAAAAATATGTTTAATTTTTAATAAATTCTAAATCTGGTAATAATTGTTATAATATAAATTAAAAGAACTGAGAGGAAATTTCATTTTCAATAAATATATGATTTAAATACTTCGGAACAACTCGCAAGTGTTGATTAATTTATGACTTTTTTAGAAATTACAAAACTCAATTCCATAAATATTATTTATAGGCTGAGCATATATCATATGAAATGAATTTTGCATTAAAAATGTATAAATAGCACTTTTGCTAGACTAAGTATATCCCTTTTTTTAAAGGTAACATTCAGACCAGATTTCGAGAACAAGGAGATCTCATCGATTTAGAAGATAATCCGGAGGATTCTAATCCAAGAGGAGAAAAAACTTATAACCAACTTCTTGTCGACATATCTACGTCGTTTACTTTATTAGTGGGAATCTTTTTCCCATCTTGCACAGGTAAGACTCTTAAGAGAAATCATTTCTACACGTTCTAATAGTAATAATCCTACTTTATCATTGAACTGCTATTCCTGTTAACAATCCTAGTGGAATGATTTAAGTCTCATAATATCTTTCTTGTCTCTTTTGTTTCTATAACTATTATATTTCCAAAAAGAATAATAATTAACTATTATATTTTCTCTCTCCAATAAAGATTTATATAAATGTATGAATTACAAATTAGTTTTTAGATTAGTAATGTATTATATTAAACAAATGATACTTACCAAATCCCTTTTGAAAAAAGTTTAATCTTGACTCGTTTCTCTTTTGTAATCTATATTTATGGAAGAGATCTGGAAAAGATAGAAATAAAAAGAAGATTTAACAATGTCGTAAATAACATTACGATAAAAAAAATTATACTTCATTTTTAACAATAGATGTAATCAATTATAAAAATAAATTGTTTCTTCTGGAAATGGAAAAACAATGCAATGAATTATTGTTATGTCTTGTATGTCTAGAATCGTTTTGAGACTACATTCTTTCTTCAGACGTAAAAATATTTAATATTTTTTTAACAGAGAATTACAACTAGTAATCATTTCAAAATATAAACCTTTATTTATTATTGCAATAAATTTTACAAATCCAAATCCCATCTTCAATTTTTTAGTGGTTTTCATGTTATTAAAAACACCATAAATCATAGATGAGTAACTTTTAATAAGTATAAATAGACAATAGAATAATTGAATTTCAATTATTATATAGATTATGATAGCTCATTATAGAGACATAGCAAAATTATATTATTTGTTTCCATACTAGCTAGTAACATAAAAAAAACTCTACTTTTCAGTTTTGATTTTTCCCCGCTGATTAAAAACATAAATTCTTAATAGTTAGATATTAATTATTCTCTTAAATTTTTTTCTTTAAAATTATATATTTAAAAATATTGTTTAGACATATTGTTCTTTTTTAGCATTAATAATCTTTAAAAATCATTTACCATTTTAATAGTTATGTTTGTTTGATCCTATTGTCTGTTTTCTTTTGCAGGCATAATGGCTGGATCTAACCGTTCTGGAGACTTGGCGGATGCTCAAAAGTCAATACCAGCTGGAACTTTAGCTGCGCAGTTAACAACATCTTTTGTCTGTATCCTTGCAAAAAACATTTTATTTTACACTGTAAATCAAAACTATCGTATGTTAGCACAATTTTGCATTGATTATTAAAATATTGCTTAGTTTCAAAACTCATTAATATATTTTTAAAAAAATACCCAAATAATTACCATATTAAATTATAACTTCTATAATAATTATCATACCATAATATCATTGATAAAAATACTTTTGATACAAAATGACATATGCTTCAAAATCAAAAACTCTCTCTCTTTATTTTACAATTAATGAACAATAAAAATGAACAGAACAGAACGAATATATAATTTTATTTACGTTCCTGTGCCAGAGTCCTACGGTCATTCACTGAGAAGGAACATTTTCCAGCATCCGATTTTCGAACATTTTATTTATCTTTTACTTCAATGGATGCCAAAATAGTTTATACATTCGTATCATTCAAACATGCATCATAGATATAAAATATAATATTTTTTCTCATTTTTAGACATATCTATAAGTTTTCCTTTTTATATTAAGAAAAAAATGCATCAAACTCTTGGTAGTTTACATCTTTGTAATTTATGTTATATATTTGTTTTCGATATTTCTACATTTTTAGAGTTGAATAGATACAAAATTTCCTTTTTAAATTTTTAGTTGCTTCTCTTGCTCTAGACCACATATTCAAATAAGTTTAACTTATTTGAAGAAGCTTATTTGAATACCTTGTTAAAATCAGAATAAAATTACCCTGCTTAGTAAAATAATTACTTTTTTTTTAATTTATATCTAACAATCAGAATAATTATCAATAAGTATAATTTAAGTAGAAAACTTAATTACAAATTTTCCGTTAACAATTTTTTCTTGCTAAATTTCTTTTAACATTAATTGAAAATTCTCATTATTAAATACATAATATTAAAATTTAACTAAGTTTTAACATTTTTATGTTATTTAATTTTAAGAAAGAGCCCATAATTTGATACTTCACTTGATACTATTCTATAATTATAATCACTAATTTTATTTCTTAACTTTTTTTGCTGTTGCTTATACGTAATAAAAGTTAAATTCTTAACTTTCGTAGATATCTCTGGTGTATTTTTATTTGCAGCTTCTTTTGACAATCTCTTTCTCCGAGACAAGTAAAACTTTTTCTCTCTCTCTTCCTTCGCTACTTAAGTACCTTTGTTCAAATTAAAAATTAAAATTCAGTTTCATACAATTGTTTTATGCAAAACAATTTTTTTCTTTTTAGATTTGGAGAAAGTATAGGTGGGAACCTTGCGGTGGCACTGCTAGCTTGGCCCCATCCTCTAGTGATTGTAGTCGGATCTTTGTTATCCACTATAGGTGCTGGAATACAATCTCTTACAGGTAATAAGCTACCAGCTGTTAAAAAATAATTCTGATGTGTAATTTGTTGTTGTTGCAGTTGATTATGATGATCTAGTCTGAAGGAGTCAGACTAGATCAGTGAAACCGTTGACATTTATGAAGTCCGATACACAAGAAGTGGACAGATATAGATCTTCTCCAGTCTAAAGCAGTCCAAAATGGGCTGAGGTGATGCCTGTTTTTGCTGGCATTTAGAACAGAGAGGAAACCTCTTTCTTCTCCAGAACATGTGAGGCCTTTCAAATGCCCACTGGCAAGTCGGGACAAACGTGTCTTAGTTTGCCTGTAACAAGGGCAAAATAGGGAAAGTCCTGGTCTTTTGATTTCATAATGTTATTGTATTATAATTTGTAAGATATAAAAATTAATTTTTAGGTAAATATATTTTGTATTGTAATTGATGTCAATATTTATTATGGCTAAGTGACATGATTTGTATTTCTTTACGGAGTTTCATTATTCAAAATTGCAGGAGCTCCTCGTTTGTTGCAAGCCATATCGCGGGATGGGATCATTCCGTTTTTAAACGTATTTGAATACAGCAATTCGAGAAACGAGCCCACGAAAGCCCTCTTTCTTACTCTAACTATATGTGAAGCCGGAATTCTTATTGGAAATTTGGACCATATAGCTCCCATACTCACTATGTAAGTATAAAATCTACCTGAATATTCATTTTCATTGTCTCAAATAAAACAGGTCCATATTTTATTCTTGAAAAAAATCACACACTTAAAAAAATGTAGAGTATTAAATCCGGTATAACTTTCCTTCATAGTAAAATTAATGTTAACTCATTTTTCAATTTTTTAACACATATAAATTTCATAAAATAAATATAAAAAATATGTGCTATAAGCCACAGATGGATGAATTGACTATTCCTTTGACGAATAAAAAAATAAGGTAATAAATAATATAAAATCTCTGCTATACCCATCTTATACCACAAAACAGTTCGATGACTTAAACCTCAGAATTTTGGAAAATAAAAGTTAAAATACATAAATTCTAACTTTAAAATGAAGGATTTTGCACTTGATTAAATATTAAATTCATTTTTTCAACATTACAAATACTAATTTCGTGGAGTAATTAATTTAAAAAATATCATCTACCTTAAATATAACGAATAATCATTCAATTTATAAATAAGGAAAATAATACATTTCAAAATCTCTTCATATGTCCATCCTTATGTTCTTGCTGTGAAAAAACAACACAGTTTAAAACTTTGTGCTCCATATAATTTTGGAAAAAATTATACATTAAAACTAACGCAACTTTAAATTATTCTGTACATGATGAAATATTGAATTTATTAATCACAAAAATTATAAAAGCAAAATTTCATAGAGTAAATAGTTTAAGAAAATGCCTTCTATATTAAAAATTATTGAAGAATAAATTATTTATTTAATCAATGAATGAAATAAATAAATGATAATATTAATTATTTCGATCAAGCATGATAAAAATATGCTTTTTTGTATTTTATGCCATATTATAATTGAAGATATTTTTTATCATATTCTTGGAATAATTAGAATATACCAAATATATATATATATATATATATATATATATATATATATATATTAATTTAAAATAATTCTGCATATTTATATTTTAAATTAATTTTTCTAAGTAACAATAAAATATGAATGTTATGGATTAAATAATATAAAGGAAAAGGAATATTAATAAAACAATCATGGGAAAATATCATACATTTTAAGGGAAAAATGATGATTTAAGCATTTATTCTCTTTTAGGTGTTTTCTTATGTGTTACATGTTCGTAAATCTTGCCTGTACCCTCCAAAGCTTGCTCAAGACACCCAACTGGAGGCCCCGTTTCCGTTGTTACCACTGGTAAAACAATTTAAATACTTTTTACGAAATATCTAGATATCAATTTTTTTTTTAATTTTATAAATTATTTACTATTTCTTTCAAAGTTTTTATGATTTGTACTTAATTGATAAAACAAGCATTCCTTCACGTTTTTGAGTCATTATTTTATTTAAAAAAACATCAAACTCTCTTTTACATAAAGAAACAAACATACAAACATTCCTTTAAATTTTTTGCTTATTAATCATACTAATATACAAAAGATGAATATAATTTTATAAAACTACGGTCACAAATATGTCAGAAGAATAAGAAATGATATTAAACTTTAAATTGTATATTTAATTTCGTTACTAATTTGAATATACATCTATATTTAAAAATCCCGATATACTACTTCAGAAATTTTCTGTTTTGTTGTTACTTATGACACTTGGCGAAGCCAAGCCCGTCATGGACTGGGCGAATGAAATCAAGAGCGTCTTCCGTTTTTGAATAGAGCATCCTTATACGAAGGGGGAAGCACGACTTTAGCTCATAGATGGCAGCACAATCTGGGTCTTCTGATTTAGAGATTCAAACCCAGTCAGAAAAGACCCATAGCCTGGCTCCAACCACCCCCAGAGGTATTAACTTGAAATAGGAACATGGAGGACTTTGCGACCCGGCATATTTTACGTGCCCCAGTTGCCATTAGTGAACACGACGGACGGTTAAGCCAGGATTCAAACTCACGACCTTCCGGTAATGAGAACAGCACCTTAACCAATCAGACCACCGTAGCCCTATTTTGTGTTTTAATTTTTCAGTAATTATGTCATCAAAACTTGAAACATTTTTTTCACATATATATTACATAAGATTTTCTTAACTGTGTGCAATTTTAAAAAAATGTTCATCTTATTTAATTTCTATAAATATGCTTTTAAATCTTTTCCTCGCTATGAAATTTCTCCCCCTTTTTTTGAATTTTTATTATTTTATTTATCATGCGAGAAAGTTGATTTGAACAAGACATTTTTTTACACTTTTTTATAATAATAACTTGCACCTTAGCAGCTTCTCGTATATCAAAACTTTTGTTAAGAGATAAATAAATCACTTTTTAAGAACTACTGCGAAAATGAAGCAAACTAAGTAAAAGAAAAACATTGTAGATTAAAACCTTCACGTTACTTCAGTTTCCATGGTTACAAATACTAAAACGTGAAAATGTATATTTTGAATCTCTTATTTGAAAGAAACGAACTGTAACATTATTTCTTTTCCAAATTTAGCATACGTTTTTCAATTTATTTTATAAAATAAATCTTCTAGTGAAACTAAATAAATAATGTACCAATTCATGTTTCCAGTACTTTTATTCTAACTTTCAAAACATGTTCTCTTTTATTGTAGATTTTAATATTTAATAGTAAATTTTATAAGAAAAGTTCTAGTTTTATAAGACTAAAAAAGTAAAGAAATGTTTTTTTAAGTAGTTTTACAATATTTGGCTTCCTTTTTTTTCTAATAATAGGACAGTCTCTCTTCTGGGCGTACTTCTTTGCTTAGCTGTGATGTTCATTAGCAGTTGGTACTATGCATTAGCATCAATGGCATTAGCTGGACTGATTTATAAATACATTGAGTTCAGAGGGTATGTAATTGTATAATAACAATATTATAATATTATATAATAACAATATTACATAATAACAATAATATATTCGTAGCGTAATTCAGTACATTGAAGATTGGAGGACTATTATGGACCAAAGAGGCATTCCTGTTTTCAGAAAACTTAAAGCATTATTACAGTCCTCCATTATATATTTCAATGGACACCATCACATGTTAACTTTAAATATAATGACATCGCCGACGGGCTGGCTAAAATAAGGATCATTTCTAACTCTGTGTCCTTCTGGGCTTTTGACTTTCCTGGAAATTTACTCCAGGAGTAGGGCTCTAGTCAAGTCTTCTTGGAAAATACCACCGCTTTATCCTTGGTACTGTGACTCTGGCCATGGTGGTGCTTTGAGCTTTGGCGGTGAAAGGCATGACCAGACAGCCTTCTCTAGGCTCAACTGTGGTCATCTTAGGATACTAAGTTTTTCCCTGGGAAACAGTCTTTTCCATTTGCACAAAGTGCAACACTGAAGAAGCCAGTCCGGGACATTGACAGAAATATATTGATATTTCGCGAAGTGACCTTCTGCGCAATCCTCGTGCGGTCCTTGAGGGGTTGGGGGCAGAGGCAGTCATGGACCTGATCAGATCCAGATCAGGGAATTAGAAAGAAGAAAAAGAAAATATATTATCAGTTTATTATTTTTTTTCAACTTTTCTGATTCTAAAAGTAGAAATTAATTTGAACATGACTTTCAGACAATTTATAAAGATTATGGTGGTTATATTTTTTACTATACAAATAATCATTATGAGATATTATAATACGTATTTGCTACATATGAATATCATACAAATTATAAAAAATAATAAAAACACAATTTAGAAAAATTAGAACTAGAAATAAAATTAAGGAATTACTAATAACACACACATAAGAATAAAACTACTCTTATCAAGAAATCTGGTTTGTTTTAATTGAAATACTTTTATACATTTTTATGAGAAATATGATATATAGGAAAGAATATATAGTAATTCATAATAGTGTTTAATAGAATTTTTTAACAGATATACATTTGATAATAGTTTAAGTGTTTCCTTATTATTAGTTATCACATTAATTTCTGTAATTTACTTATAGAAGTGTTTAATTTTATATTTTTCCCAACCAAATTTGGTTTTAATTACCGAAGAAAAACTAATAATTAATATTGAATTTCTTATTATTAGTGTTTGAAAACTGTCTGCAAATACTTCCAACCAATTTTTCCAAAGAACGTCAACAACCCATATGCAAGGCTAACAGTTAATTTATAATTAAAATATTTTACTTCACTAAATGTTAAAATTGCAGCTATATATACATTGTTAGCTTTATATATTAAATTAATTGTTATAACTGTATCTGTAATGAAAATTGAAAATAAATTTATTTACATAATAAAAATAATTTATTCAGATTATCAACTGTTATTATCTACTGAATCTATAACACATTTGCAAAATATCCATTCATTACATTCGTTTGTTTAAATTTGATAAAAATTTGTGGTAGCATATATTAGGTTGGGGAAAAAGTAATCCATTATTTTTTCGGTAGACGTCTG
>JAPDSC010072289.1:1550520-1591857 GCA_026290005.1 Latrodectus geometricus | reverse complement strand
AATCAAATTGTTTAATAAGGCAAAATATCTCTTTAAGAAAGTATGACCAAAGTTTTCATTTCTAGAGCCGAAAAAGAATGGGGCGATGGTATCCGAGGATTGGCCTTATCGGCAGCACGGTACAGTCTACTCAGACTGGAGGAAGGACCGCCTCACACCAAGAATTGGAGACCTCAAATCCTGGTACTCTGCAAACTGAACAATGAGCTCGTGCCCAAACACAGGAAGCTCATTTCATTTGTTTCGCAACTCAAAGCTGGTAAGAGCAACAAAATTCATTTATAGAAATTTTAGTGAAAATCTTCCTTTACATCAAGTACGCATGTAGAAAATTTGTCCAAAAATCTAAAATACCATAATTAATGTCAATTGCAAATTGATACAAAGTCTTTTGAAGGATAATACTTGGATGTAACATTTCATCAGGAATTCTACACGTGAAGTGATTTATAGCAATATTTAATGTTTATCGTTAATTTTATTGTTATTTATTATGATTACTTTTGAATTGCATCTTTTATGCAAGAATTACCTGAAAACCCCTCTAACTTCAAAACATATTGTTAATTGATGGCTATTGCTGCCGCTTCTTTCGAATTCGATTTACACCACATGACAATCTTTACGGTCTTCAAGTCCCAAACATCGCAAAGTTTGTCATCCAGACTTTTGGCTCCATTTATCGCCTTTATCAACAATAGGCAAGACAACAGCAAACCTTCTCCTTCAATATAAAACAAAAAATTTTTAACTATAAAGCAAGTATCTACAAAGCACAAAGTAATAATGTATTTTCAAATATGCTACATGAATACAATATGTATCAAATCACAAACCAATATAAATATACAAATAGTAACCGAATTCTATGTCTTGTTTTAAAAGCTTATTATTAGCTTAAATATACTGATTTGCAGTTTTAAAACTCTGTAAAAAATTTTAAAATTTGCTTTCAATATACGAAAAAATTTTAATCTTGAAATGCGAATACTTCAAACACATTTTATGGGTTCAGGGAATATCTTCTGCATATATTCGCCTTGTAATAAAATATTGTTTTCTGTATTGTTAATGACAATAAATGTGAAATACTTTATAACGATTTCACTCGTATATTAACAAGTAATTAAATCCATTATAACCAAATTTAAGAGATAAATTTAAATATAATGACATTGCTTTTCTAACTTTGTAAATATTACAGGAAATCAATTCTAATTTTTCCAAAATTGAAAATTAATTTGCCAAATTTGAAATTATACAAATTTAATCATAGATGAACAAAGAAAACTGCAGTCACGCAAAAGTTAAATAATTTACAGTTTAATAAATAATATTTTAAAAGTACTGGAATGATGTATATACCACTACATATAAATATTTATTTTAACCCTGAAGGGGATATTTTTCCTCACTATCTCTCTCTCGCTTTCAAGTAAAATAAATTCAATCATTATCTGGGAAATCTCTTTCTATGTAGAATGACTTTTAAACATCAACAATAATGATTTATTTGTTTTATATTTCAGGTAAGGGATTAACTTTGGTTTCATCCGTCTTAGAAGGTGAATTCACAAAGCGTAGCAGTGAAGCCCAAGCAGCAAAATTAGTAAGTATATCCTAAAAAAAAATCTTCACAGTTGCTTGTTTGAGCTGCACTATCTCGAAGTGGTAATCATATGCATACTACTTTAAATAACATATTTAATTATATTTAAAAAACTTTAAAAAATACAAATGAAACATTAGAAAGACAGGTGAACTAAATCTAAATTATTAATTCAGTTTTGTCGCTTTAAATTCCTTTAGAATATTAGTTATTGAAATATTAATTTCTTAAAGAATTAAGTTGAATTTTGATAATTTTATGTTGATATTGTCCTTGTAAATTCAACGGTCATTAGTAATTTGATTGCAACAATGGATAACTTCAAAATTAAATATATTTCTTAACTTATAAAAACGCTGTTGTGGTTACTTATGACACTTGGAGAAGTCAAGCTTGCTCGTCAGGGACTGGGCGAATGAAGTCAGAAAAATCATATTCCGTTTTAGAACAGAGCACCCCCTCACGACTGTGGAAGTACAACCATTTGCTCATAGATGTCAGCACCATCTGGATCTTTTAATTTAAAGATAGGAAGCCAGAGAAGACCCAAGGCTTGACTCCTAACACTCCTTGAGGTATTAATTTTGAATGGAAACATGGAGGATCTCATTACCTTCCAGTAACGAGAACGATGCCTTTAACCAGTCAGGTGACCGCTGCCCCAATTCTTCATTTCTAAATTAAATGGAAGAAACTAAGCCCCAATGATCAAAATAAATAAAAGCAGAACTTAACATCATCTGTCTTTGTTATAAAAGTTCAGCATTTTAGTTCCCATGTAACAAAAATAAATATAAAAGTACAGTATACACTAAGTGAAGTATCTAAGAAAAATATACTGTACTTTTTATGTCTTAGATATAAAACTTTAGTATTTTAGTTAGAAATATAAAAAATATATATATATAGCTGATATTAACGTTTTTCCTTCATGAAACAATTGTGAAAATTATTAACTGTAAGAAGTTTAATTTAGTATTTAATAATTAACTTATTTTGTACAGGGTTTTCAAAATTCAGAAAAAATTTAGATAATATTTCTTTATTTGTGATTTATAAATTTTGGTAAGAAAATTGTTCAAACATATCTTCATGAATTACGTTTTATTACTATAATGAATCAGAGTTTCTTTCACTAAACTTAAAAATTAAATATTCATAATATTAGTTTTTTGTTTATTGTGAACACCCATAAAATTTTGAAGAAAAACTCAGCAATAAAACTGCACTAACTAGGCACTAAATAAAAGAATGTTTTTGATGATACAGGAAAGGGAAATAGACTAAAGTTCAAGCATAGAAGACCAGTGAATGACTGTCTTCAAAATAAAGTTGTACTGCATTTCTTGAAAACAGATTCTATTCGAAGAAATATAACCTATTGTCCGTGAATTAAATAAGAATTATAATTCAACTAGATCGAACACCATTAAGTTGCTCTGCCACAATCAGTATTCACGTCATCTTATTTTATGCATCTATATTATTTGCCATCGAAAACATAATAGTCTTCGATGACATATCATAAATACCCTCATATAAATGTCGATGAATATTCACAGCTAAGTTAGAAATGCTTAAGAATTTCTCTAGATGCATTCTACCCCCAGAAATTGACGAAACTTCTAAAGTCGGACAATGGTTAAGTAGCCTGTCATGTCAAAAGGCATCATATTGCCATTACTTTAAATATTTCAATACGTTTTTTGATAAAACTTTTATTATATTTTTGGGGAAATCTATTTAATTTTCACTGGATAATCAGATACTATTTTTATTTTATTTTTGAAATCACCTTGTATCAATTTAATAAGTAATATTCATTAATAATAAAATAGAACTCGTATAGATAATATTTTTTAAACGTTTAAGTAAAGAAATGAAAGAAAATTCATTCCTTTTTTGCATTGCTTGAGGCCGTTATGGGCTGATGAGCAAAGATATCATTCTCATGACCGTAGGATAATGCATTCAACAGAGAAAATAGAAAATTTGTCGTGCTGTGAAAGTTACCCGTCCTGTCGTGCTCTTCACGCTAAAATGTTCGTAGTATTAAGTGTACTTCTGCTAGTGAGGCGTGGTATGGATGAAGGAAAAAAAAGTACCAGCCCAGGTATCAACCCCAACAAATAGCCAAAATAATAATTCTTAAAACCATAACTGTATATATAATCAAAATAATAATTATGTATTATAAGAAATATTTATAAAAATTACACGTATTTTTTACAATTGTCTTTACGCTTAAGAGAATTCTATTGTATTTTAAGAGCATATCCTTAATAAATAAATCATTTCATTTTATTTCCTTTTATTTTTCAATGATAAATACACTCGAAATGAATTAACTAATTAAGTAAAAAATGTACAACTTTTATTACTTTCACAACATGAACAATTTCAAAAATACAATTCTACCTATATTTCAAGTCCTGATTTTCAAGCATAATTAGCATAAAAAGATAACATTTCATATTTTTCGTGTCAGTTTGTTTATCAAATTTACAATTGAATTTCCTATAAATTCTTCATATTGTATCTTTTTTAAAAATTACAGAATTAAAATGTTGTTTAATAATACCTTTGATTCATCTATATTTTACTACTAGTCTTATCCTGTTAAAAAAAAAGTCGCATTCACACATACTTTGAAATAAATTTATGTAAAAATGAATCTTGGAGGAGAAAAATTTTCAGAAATTATTATTTATATTCCATACATTCAATTCCCTTTCTGTTTAACATTCATATACACATGTTGACAATATATTTTGAAAATTTTTTAATTTGGTACGTCTTGTCTGTAATTCTTTTATAGTCTGAATCTGTTAGTGAAATTCTAAATAAAATTTTAGTCCAATAACTACCTAAATGAATAAGCAAATGATAATAAATTATTTTTTAAGTTTAAGTAAGCACTAGTAAATAAGGTTTCTATTGCATGAATTACTATTTCAGCAAAAACACAAGCTCTAATACTTACTCATTCATAAATCTTCAATAGTTACCACATTCTTTTATGTCAATAAAAGGATAATGCGTGATATTTTTAAGCCACTTTGATCAATTAATAAATATTTTTGAATTAATTATAAAATAAAGACTGATTATATGCATTTTACATTATAATTTAATATAACTATGTGGTAAAAAGTTAAGAGATGTAAGATTATATAACAGAAAATTTCATTTATTTAACTCATGAATGTTTATCTTTTTCCAGGGTCTCAAGAAAGTAATGATTGAAGAAAAAGTAAAAGGGTTCGCAGATGTCGTCGTGTCCTCTAATGTTTCCAATGGCTTAAGTCACTTGTGAGTAAATAAGTTCATACTCATTTGGGCATTTCTGCTGCACATAAGAAATTAAGTTATATTTCAAAAACTTATATAAATAAACTTTTAAAAATACATGCATGCAAATTTAAAAATGTATAAATTTGAAAAAGGTTTTGATAAATATGTAATAAAGTAAATTAATTTATAATTTTCTTGCTTTGAATTAATTATAAAACAAGTATGTTAATATTTCAAAAACGATCTTAAGTGTCATGGAGAGTGTATTTACAGATAGATACGTTACGTTTTTAAGCAATACTCTTTATCAAAACTGTTTTATTGTATATTTTTCAATATTTTGGCATTAACAAATAAAATTAATTAATTGAATAAGTTTCAATATCTTTAGCATTAGTGCACGTCTAAATAAAATCAATCATTTTTTCAATTGACTAAATAACTTAAAATTATTATTTATAGACTCAAATTATCAAATGAATATACATAAATTTTATATAAATTTACTTCTTAAGTTTTCTTGTTGAGTTTTGTGAAACTTACATCTTTATATTTTTAATGTTTTTTTTTCCCCATTCAATTAAAGTCCTTTTTATATATTACATATACTTTTCATAAAATTAATCTATATGGAGAAAAGAATATTTATACTTCTAAGCAAACCTATCAATACTTCCCTTAGTATTAACTACTTTAAAATTAACAAAGATATTTTGATTAAGTTCATATGAGCATGGAAAAATTATCTCAAAATTTTAAAAGAATAATAAATTAAACAGTTTTACTTCAGTAATTGAAATTCAACAATTTTTACTGTATTTTTGAAAAAAAAATATTCTTGGAACTACTTTGATATACCCCCCAAATCGCAAATTTGGCAACTTGTTTTTCTCGCCAAGCAAAATACCTGTTTTTGGGGCTTTTTTTTATCGCCAAGATGGATTCTTGATAAATACAAATAATTAATAACAAAAAAACTTTAAAAAAAACTCAAAAAAATGGTACAAAATACAAGAAAATACTAAATTTGACAACAGCAAAAACCTGAAACAGCAGAAAAAACTTAAATTGGCAACACCAAAATAAGAAACAGCAACCCTTAAAAGTCCGAAGAAAGTGCCAGATTTGGCGCTTAATTTTCTGGGGGTATATCAAAGTTGTTCCGTATTCTTTATAAAAACAAAACATTATCAGTGTTATTATCAAATAAATTAGCCATTTAAAATTTTACTTTAGATGGCTAATTTAATGTACAGCTTTACAAAAATAACAATGGTTCTTATAATTATAAGAACTTATATTTATATATAATTATTATTGTATTTATCTTATAATTAAAATTATAATTTTTATCTTATAATTATAGTTGTTATTTTTGTAACAACAAACAGTAGTCTTTCGGTGAAAGTTAAATTTGTACTTACATATAACAAACAGCCTGGCGTACTTTTCAAGTGAGAAATAGTACGCGCTCATGTGCATACAGAAAGCAACGTCCCTCTTTTGTTGTTCAGCAATGTCTGGAATTGAACCAATGATTTTTCATTTTTAAGTGATCAGTCATATCACTGGGCTACAATGAGGCCTATTTTAATTTATAAGTATTGAAAAGAAACTCTCACATATTTGAGAAGTTGAGAAAATTTTTCGTAAGCAATTCATTGCATTTATTTTTAACTATTTTTTTACATCAAAATAATTCTAAAGCTTTGTCATACTTTTTTTCCTTACTTTAATCCGTTTTCATTGTGTGATGACAAATCACTTATCAATCAGAAAATTCTATTTAAGACTTACGTACTGAAATGTTGATGTTGTCTCTAAACTGCAGGATTATGATATGTAGAACACTATCCAACACACACACATTTTTTATTATATTTTCTATTTTATTAAGCTCATCATTTTTTTTTCAGAATCCAAACCACAGGATTAGGAGGCCTCAAGCATAACACTGTGATAATGGGATGGCCCTTTGGATGGCGGCAGAATCCTGAATCCGGAAGAATTTTCATTGGTAAGAAATCTTATAAAATCACGCTATATAATTTCAATATGCTTAATGTTTCCAGGGCAGGTATACAATGAAAATATATACTGTTTACTGATATATTTTTGATTATTTCTTCTTTTAGATAGCGTACGTAATGTTGCAGCCAGCAAGAATGCTCTTTTAATACCAAAAGGTATTGACCAGTTTCCAGACATCACTGGAAAAGTTACTGGACATATCGATGTTTGGTGGATAGTTCGTATCCTTTAAAATATCATGATACAATTTTGGGTATTTTTTTAAAATTTTCGTTGACAATGAATTTTTTGTTTTTAGTGAATTTGATCCTATTTATGCCGGTAGCCTAAATCAAAAATGAAATAACCTGTAGTTTTCTTAGTTATACACATAAAATGTAAAGCAAACTTTCTAGCAAAACATGGAATCACTATACCAGAAGAAATAACACCTGTAACATCAGACACATTAAAAAAATTTGTGATTGAAAAATATAATGAAATAAATTACTATTATATGACTAATTTATCAAAAAGAAAATCATAGAAAACATACAAAATAAATGGAAGTCTTTTGTACGTAAACGTATCAAGAAAACAAGCAGTTGCAAATTTTAGATTGGTAACAAGACATGATTGTTTAGCAGAATATTTATACAATGTGAAAATATTGTCGTTCAAAGTTTGTCCACTTGGTCAGAACTCAAGCTGGCTTATTACAATCTCCTAACGTGTAACGGTTTAAATAGAGATTTCTCAAGAAAATGGCAACGTCACCAAGCATTATTGGGAAGCAAAAACTCTGATGAGCTACCAACAATTATAGACTCTTAATTTCGCTTGCTCTTTCTTAACTATTTTCTATTACGTTTCAATTGTTCACTATTATTTTATAATTGTTTTACTGTATTTCTGCACTCTGTTATGCGATGAACTGTTTTGTTTATAGGAATTGCTTTTCAAATAAAGTTAATGAAACACATTTAAAATATAACACAAAGAATTCACTATAAAGTAACGAGAACTTTTAAATAAACTCAGATTAAAGAAATGTGAAATAAATTTAGCGAAGCAATGACAGTTCCATCAGCATAAACTTCTTAAAACTTCTTATCCTTAATTGTTGCATATTTTAACATGTTAGACTGATATAGACGGTTATTTATCCAGATTAATATTGATAATCTAATTCCTAATAGAAATGCGTAGTATTGAAGCACAAATTACATAAGATATAACAAATTCTAAACATTTTCAAATATGGTTTTGAAGATTATTATCAAGAAAAATATTCTTGGCTTGAATTTAATATAATAGAATTTCTTTGTCTAACAACTTTCCTGTCTAACATCTTGATTTGTCTGTTAGTTTTCTATAAGCAAAATCTGTAAGGTCTCTTCTCTTTTCACACATCAATGACTGTTTTGTAAGCGTTTTAGAAGAAGATTACATTCATAACAAAAAGTACTGACAAATATCCAAAACTTCACTAATTCAAGATTCAGGACAAAAATTTGATGTAAGATCGAAAAATTAAATCTGCAGCCAGATTATCAGAAAAAAATCTTTTTTTTAATTCATACTCTATCAAATTATATTAAACAGTTAGATCCTCCGTAATAGTTCCACACTCTTCTAAAAGAAAAATTTCAGGCTCATACTCATCTTCTGTTGAAAAATAGGAAATGTTGCCTGCTTCTGTAAATATATCCATCGGTGTTAATGCTTGGAAGTTTTCTGAGCTTCTTCTGATTACGAGATATGAATATGGTCTATAGCAGGGGTGGAAAAACTTTTGGGATCCGGGGTCTACTCCACATTTAAAAAATCGTAGGTGGTCTACCAATGGCAGAGCGAAATTAATGTACATATTTATTTTACAAATAATAAATTATGTAATTTTTCTAAAAGAAAAAACTAAATATTAATATTTACAAAATAAAAATTTACAGACGAAAATAATCAAAGTATTCATATATCAAAAAGTGACCATCCTATTCACTTCGTTTAGTTGAAATTTGGCACTGTATATCTGCGACAAGTTTATCATATTGTGGCTGGTATGAGCTTATTGCAGTGCAGAAACACGAAATTAAATGTTCATCTGTTAAATGCACCAAGGTTTGCTTTTTGTTCATGGTTAAAAAAGCAGATTCTCAAAGATACCTTGATCAAAAGTATGATTTCAAATACAAAATCAATTTGTAAATATTTGGAAACATTTCCTCAGAAATTAATTTCCAAAAATCAGTATCGCTAAATATGCTCTGGATTTAAGAAATATATCGCATCTTAATTTAATAATTTCTTCCTCGGCCGTGATTGATGTGATACCTATTAAATGTCCTATTTTTTCAGATACGTTGTCCAGCAATGTTGAAAATATCATTGTGGCAATGTCCATCAATTTTGACATATTCATTAAATGGAAGTATCATGAAATTTATTTATTTCAACCTAATTAAGTCAGCGAATTTTATTTCAAATTCTTCAAACAAAACAAGTAAGTGTTAATCGAAATCTTTGAAGTCTCGGTTTGAATTATGGATGCACTTTTCCTCCATGTTTTTGAAGTTTCTCAATTCATGTTTTCTTAATTCAGATCTAAACCTTTCTATCGTTTTTATGAATGTTTTAATCGCGCTCATCATTCCGTTTTAGGTTTTATATAAATCGTAAATCTTTAATCATAAATCTTTAAATCCTAAATCTTTGCAGTTTGTTTTGGGTTTTAAAGCTTAGACAGCAGTAAATTTTTATTTTAAAGAATTCATTAATTCTATATCATAAGTCATAAATTAAATTGTTTATATCTAAGGTCATTATCGGGATGATCGCGTAGACTACCTAAAATGTCTTCGCGATCTACCAGTCGACCGCGGTCGACGTCTTGGCCACCCCTGGTTTATAGTCTATTAAAGTTCTTTAAGAAAGAAATTCGCAATAGATGGTAGATTTCTAGCAATTTTTCTTTTACTATTCTATCCGCAATGATTGCATTAAGTAATACACACCATGGTAGAAGTACTCTTCGGATTGGACATTCCCCAGATTTGATCCTAATACTTTTTAAACATCCAGAGAAGAATGATGCACAGGTTTGCTTACTTCATACATGTTTTATGACTGTGAACATTGTACATCCAGTAACATCTGAAAGCTGGGATATTTTATTTATATATTTTCTTAGAAACGGATAGAAGTTGAGAAATTTCGGCCATACTTGCACCAGAAGTCGAACAATTTGGTCCCTTTGAAAGTCTGCGGTGTCTGACATTTTATTCTTTCGACGAAAGAAATCAAGATGTATATAATTTCATTTAAGTTACCTTTATATAGAAAATTTTACGTAAAATGTGGTAGTTAGGGTTGTATTTTATCAACTGCTTTCTTAAGTACTCTTTTTATTTACAGATACTTTCATTATTGTATATATTCTTATTCTTATTGTATATTGTCTTATTCTTCTTTCATTATTGTATATTGTATATTTCTGTATATATTTTCATTTTTTATACCATCAAAATAATTAATTACATTGTCCTCATTTTTAATGAAAGTATTTAGAGCAGGGGTGGCCAAACTTTTGGGGTCCGCGGCCTACTCCACATTTAAAAAATAGTAGGGGTCTACCAATGGCAGAAATAACGTATATGTTTATACATTTATTTTCGGTAACAGGAAAAATGGTATATTATTTAATTTTTCTTAAAAAAAAATTTAATTTTTAGTATTTACAAAATAAAATTTTACTTACGAAAATAATCAAAGTATACATGTGCATAAAAATTGACCATCCAATTCACTTCGTTTAGATGAAATTTGACACTGTATATATGCGATAAGTTTATCATATTGTGGCTTATACGAGCTTATTACAATGCGTAAACATGAAATTATATGTTCATCTGTTAAACGCAACCGATGTTTAGTTTTTATGGCGTTCATAGTTGGAAAAGGAGATTTGCAAAGATACATCGATCCAAAGTATGATTTCAAATACAAAATCAATTTGTAAATATTTGGAAACATTTCCTCAGAAATTAACTTCCAAAATCAGTATCGCTAGATGCTTTGGATTTAAGAAATAGATCGCATCTTAATTTAATAATTTCTTCTTAGACCATGACTAAAGTGGTATCTATTAAATGTCCTATTTTTTCAGATATTCCATCAATGTTGACATTTTCATTGAATGAGGAAATATCATAAAATGTTATAATTTTATAATAGTATCCACTGACTTATTTAGACTGGAAGAAATATCATAATATTTCTTCCAATCTAAATAAGTCAGTGAATCTTCTTTCAAGTTCTTCAAACAAAACATCTAAGTGTTCAACGAAATCTTCGAAGTCTCGGTTTGAATTATGGGTGCACTCTTCCTCCATGTTTTTGAAGTTTCTCAATTCATTTTTTCATAATTGAGACGCTTATCTTTTGATCATTTCTTTGAAAGTTTTAATCGCACTCATCATGTCTGTTAAGCATTTATTCTTTCCTCGCAGATTTAGGTTTAAGTCGTTAAGTTTTGCAGTGATATCGCAGAGAAAAGCTAGTTTCATGAGCCATATTCCATCTTCCAATTCAGTAATGTGCTCTCATTTTATTTGTAGAAAATTTCTTATTTCTGGTAACAGAATACAAAATCTTTTTTAAAAAAGCACCACGGCTTAGCCATCTCACTTCTGTGTGCAATAAGAGATCTCCGTACTCTGATTCAGTTTCTTCCAAAAGCGCCCGAAATGTCGTCTCTGAAGACTTCTTGAAGAATTGAATTGACGATTTTAAAAGCAATTTGCATTATATCATTAGACTTTAGAGTTTTTGAACACAATACCTGTTGATGGATAATGCAATGATAGCTGGTAAAACTGGGAATTTCCTCATCATTATTGCATAAGGCAATAAAACCAGTTCGATTCCCGACCATTTCTGGAGCTCCATCTGTTGAAATAGAGACCAATTTATAAATTGGAAATCCTGTCTTATCAATAAAGTTTTTAAATGAATTATAGATATCTTGTCCCCTCGTTTATCCTTTCAATGGAATTATAGTTAATAATTCTTCTTTTGAAGTCATATCTTCGAAAACCATTCTCACAAAAAGGCATAACTGTGCAATGTCACTAATATCTGTGGATTCATCAAATTGAAGCGATAGGAACTTACAAGCTTTTAAATCGTCATTCAATAAATTTTTCAAATTATTATTCATAGCTTCTGTCCGTCGCATCACAGTGTTACGCGACAAAGAAATATTATTTATTGACGATATTATTTCAGATTTGATTTTAAAATCGTGGAAAAGCACTTCTCCCGCTTTAATGAAAGCTTCTTTTATCAATTCTCCATTATCGAATGGTTTTTTTTCGCTTGATCAAAACTTCTGTAATTTTAAACGACGCCAATGTTGCTGCTGTAGCTTTGGTGCCTAGTTTCGTAAATACCGATTGCTGTAAATGTAAAGTTGACTTTAATTCATGCACTTTAACTTTTCGAAGTTCACTGCCGATTGGAAAGTCTGTAGCGTATTTTAAGTGCATGGTTTTAAAATGTCTTTCGACGTTTTCTTTTTTTTTTTTTTTTTTTTTTTTTTCTTTGGTTATGCCACACTTGAGTTACGTATGAGACAAACACATTTCTCCTTCACCATAACAAAAAGTAATCATCTTCCCACTCATTGTGATAATGGTATGTTTTACTTCTCTTAGCACTGGTGCCTGGCTGAGTCCTTTTGGACGGGTTTTTGAAAAACAAATTCAACAGTTTCGTATCAACAGTTTCGAACAACAGTTCGAACCTTCAACAGTCGAACCTTCCTAATTCGTATCAGTGCGGTAGGAAGCGAGCGACCTGCCACGTAAGACGATTAACTTAGAAGTGAAAATAAACAGCCAAAAGTGACGGGTAGATTAGACGACTCGGCACGTCGCTATCATGCGCCGGCTATTGGATCCAAGCATCCCACTTTGTCAAATTCTTTCGATTTAATTCCACTGTGAAACGAAAAATTCAGTGCCTTACTTTGCACAGTTTGTTTTAGGTTTTAAAGCAAAAACTGTAGTAAATTTTTATTTTAAATAATTCATTAATTCTATGACACAAGTCATAAATTAAATTGTTAATATACGAGATGACTATCGGGATAGTTGCGCGGTCTACCTAAAATGTCTTCACGGTCGACGTCCTGGCCATCCCTGATTTAGAGGAATAATTACTTTAAAACTTTAATACAATTAATTTTGTTTTTATTTACATTTAAATAAAAATAACCCAATAATTTCCTTAATGTATTAGATAATATAGTTAATATCATTAATTACTTTAGAAATTTTAATGTAGTTAATTTTGAGCAACAATAATTATTTTATAAATTTTAATAGATTTAATTTTGTTTTTATATTTCATTTAAATGAAAACTCAATAACTTCCTTAGTGTAATAGATAATATAGTTAACATCTTTATTATCAATATTTCATTGTAATGCATTAATAATTTCTGGTAATTATAATGTATTATCATATTCATTCAAATTATTTTACATTCATTAATAAAATTTAGATACATATATATATATATATATTTTTTTTTACTATAAAAACATATTTTCCAGTGTCATTAGATTTTGTCATAATATGTTAAAATGACATATAATCTTGTTTGTTGTTTTTCTTCTTCTTCTTCAATTGACACGACACAGACCCAGTTATTTTTTTATATGTATTTTATGCATAACTTTAGAAGATATAACTTCTTTTATAGTTGTACTTAAGCAAAAATCTAATCAATGCTGCTGTTTATAGGTACTTTTGTGTAATGTTTTCAGTGCTTCTGGTTTTGCTCCTTAATAAATTCTTTTAGATGATGGTGGACTGCTTATGCTGTTACCTTTCCTACTGAAGCAACATAATGTCTGGAAGAAATGCAAACTACGCATTTTTACAATAGCACGTATCCTTTACGTAGTGTTATAAAATGTTTTGTTTTTACACATAATTTTTACAGATCTTTTAATTTCAAGCAATTGATGTTGTGAATAGTTTTGTATAATATAGCATTTTTTTTTTTTTTGGCTTATGTTAAAACTAGCATTTTACGAGTAAAAACTTGTACAAGTTATATTACTAATTATAGAAATTTTAATAAGAAAACCTGTTAAAATTATTAATAAGAAAGTGTAAACGATTAATTAATCAAATATGAATCATTAATTAATAATCAAGCTTACGAAAGTTTATGAAAATAACATCTCATGCTACTCTTATCGCTTTTCAATAAAAGTATTATTTCGGATATCGTAAAAAAAATCAAATGAAATTGTTTAGATATTATTTTATTTCAAAAATATATCTAATTTGATAAGTTTATAATTTTTATAAGTTTTAAGCTTTAATTGGGTAAGTTTTATAAATTAATTGGATAACTTAATTAGCTTAAAGTTCTGTAATTATCTTCAAAATATGCAATTATTTCAAGAATAAAGATAATTTGTATATTCTTTTCTTAAAATAATTTATGATTGTTTGTCAATTAAATTTAGTATATATAGAGAGAGAAGAGATCTCAATAAAAATAAAATTCATAATTCATTTAAATTCATTACAATAACATTATATGTTTGTGCAAAAAGATAAACAATAAATTCATACAAGTTAAAAAAAAATACTAAAACATTTTCTATCTGAAAGCAGAAAACGTTTAAATATTTTTCATGCTATTTATATATACTTATTCTATAGATCGAACTTTTTTAATATATCCTAATTCTGTATGCCGTTTAAATAATTGCTTTCTGTATGCTATTTAAATAATGCTTGTTATAGAAAATGATGTGAGTGAAACCTTAATGAACCGATAACTAGAACTGGATGACAACAGTATCCAAATGAAGAAGGATTTGGCTACTTTCTTGTATCATTTGAGAATTACTGCAGAAGTAGAAGTTGTTGAAATGGTATTTTTATTTATTTATTTATTTTTGCATGTATATTCATATTAAATAGGCCGTCGAACTCACTTAAAACGAATCCAAAAGAGTATCATTATGACCTAGCTCTCGTACAAAACGTTGCAAGAGTGGAGAATCGGAAAATTCCTACACAGGCAGATATATGTTGTTATTGTACATACCTAAACTTGATTTAGGCTCTACCAGAAGGGAGTCTTCGTAATTTAGAAGCAAAGTCCACGCAGAAGATTCTCCAATACGCCTTCCCCAAAGGTATCATTTCACATGGATGAGATTGAAGCCACGATATATTTAACATGTCCCAGCCACCATCAGAGATCTTTGTTTGGGTCGATAATGAACGCCCTAATCAACCAGGCCACAACGGCCCCACAGACATGTATTTAAAAGCAGATGCGCAACATCTATCTTCCGATATACAACAGGGGCTAGAATCGAGCGCGGGAAGTTTCGGTATGAAAAGCGATATTCCAATCACATTGATTGAACCCTTAAAATATATTGTAATTACAAACCACTTTTAATTTCTCAAACCATTGCATACGGTATGACTACGAAATTAATTTTAATACTCTTAAAATTTTTAACCATATGTACAAATTTTCATTTTATCACTATTAATATATTTCCAAAGATTACTAAATCTTGATAATTTGCTCTCTCAAATGGTAAACACAGTATTTTGTAAAAAAAAAAAAAATGTAACAAATATTCCATATATGCTAATTTTTATACAAAACATTGCAATAATTAATAAAACATTTTTTTTAAGAAACTTATTCACCTAATGTTCTTGATAAAAAAAATTAAGTATGTTTCTAAATAAAAAATTAGGTTGCCAGATATACATACTTAATACTGTTTAAATTTATTTTTACTGAGCCATCAATACTAATATGAAGTTAAATTTTAATAAAAAAAAATTGTGAAAAGGGGGAATTAATTTTTTTATTCTTTTTACCTTTTGCTTCTTAAACGGATATCGGATAAATTTGGATTTGAGCGGAGTAAAATATAAAAATCTATTTGAAATGTGATTCAGAGAATTGTGTCCTTGAGCATATGTCATTATTTGTTGCAGGTGGATACGGATATATCAGCTTACACTTACGAGCGCACACTCATGATGGAACAAAGAACTCAAATGTTGAAACATTTAAAACAAAGGAGAGGAACTCTCACTGTGGTAAGCAGGAACTCTTCAATCGGTTTTGACTTGAATTTCTTAAAATATTTCTTAAAATTGAATTACTTTTATTTTCCTCTGAATTTTGACATTTTTTTTAATTCTTTTAACAAGAACTCGAAAATTTCATTCATCAACTTAAATAAATGAAAAAACTAACGAGTCTTTACTTTTGTTTTAAATTAAACAAGGTCCTACTGTTAGACTAGATTCTTTAAGATCCTACGACAATTTAAAACGGATTCCAAGCCCCTATAAAACACTCAAGCTTGAAATGGAGATCAAATCCATGAGCAGTTGATTTAAAGGCCAGGCGGCCAGCTTGAGAACTTCGTTCTTGATTAATGTGTATATTTTAATTATGTTCAAATATTTCTTATTGCATTTATACAAAAATATTCTTAAGGAAAAAAAAAGGAAAAATCTAATCACAATAAAAATTTAATCATTTAATTTAATCATGAAAATGTAATCCTTATAAAAAAATTTATCTTTGAACCATAATAAAGTTCTATTTTAATCATTAATAAAAGTCTAATATAAATATGATAATTAGCACACTTTGAAAAAGCCATGTCAACTAGTTTTTCTTTATTTAATTATTTTGATCTGCTAATATAAATATTTTTAAAAAATTTTACGCAGTCGCTGTAATTTCATTACAAAAAATCAATCCTGATTTTTTTTTAAATTAGGGAATTTTCACAAAAGTCAATTCTTACCATATCTTAAATATTAATTATTTAGCTTAATAATCGAATATTTAGCTAAATAATCGACATGATAACGCGAAACTGATTTTTTTAACCTTCAAGTAAAAAAATTATCTTTATTTAATAAAAATGCTGTCTCATGACTAAAAAAGCATTTAAAATTACATCTAATACATAAAATTATAAGTGACACAGAAAGGAATGTTTGAGATTCAAACTGAGATATTTTAAAAACTTTTAAATTCTGTAAAAAGACTCTAAAATATTGTTTCACTATTTTTTTTACTATTGCTACTAAAACTGCATATACATTTTTCAAAACATTTTAACTTATATATATATATATATATATATATATATATATATATATATATATATATATATATATATATATATATATATATATATATATATATATATATATATATATATATATATATATATATATATATATGTAGCAATAAATTTCGACTCATCATCAAAGAAATAAAAAATAGTCTTCTTAGAGGAAAGTTAATCATTTCGGAGAGATCATCTCTTAAAGCTCAGTTTTTTGGTAAAATAATATCTATACCAAAGAACGAAAATGCATCCTTGTCACATTTTATAAATTTGCAATCAAGAATGAATTTAAAAAATGATATTATAGTCTCTCGCTTATTTTTCAACAAAACGAGCAATATATACTTAGTAAATTATTCTCGAAATAAATAAATATCACTCCATACAATATTTTTTTTGAATCGTTAAAGTACATTTCAAAGTATTTTAAAATTACCCAAAAAAATCAGAATAAGTTCCAATCACGCCAATTTAATTTCTTAATTTTACTAGCATTTAAAAAGTGCACTCTCACATATAACATATATTAAAACTAAAGTAAACTCAATGGCAGGACAGCCCATGTGGGGGGGGCAAAACCGATAGTCCCCATAACTGTTTTCATGATTGATGATCATGATCGGGTATGAAACGTATGCCTCAGTCAGCCTAATGTGAAACCCCCAATGTTTAGTTTCGAAGCATGCTTGGAACTCAGTTTTGTCGGCCCGCTGAATGGATTGAAAGGCTAAGTCGACATTGCCCAGCCAGAGGATCAAACCTCAAACCTTGGGGTGCGAAGCTCTACCACTACACCACCGGGTATCTTATTAACGCCAGCCAGTAAGGCATTATGACGATGGAAATTGTACCAAACTAATATCAAAATTATAAAATGAGAATCCAATAAATCTTTGAAGAAACAATTCATGTCTTCTTTACAGGTTCAAACCATCAAAGACAGCGTCAAGCAACCCTCATCAAAGCCCAACAAAGTACAGTTCATTGAGATGCCAGAGCAGGATGCAGAGTTGGTGGACATGGATAACAGCGAAGGGTCGCCGTCAAAGGAGGACAAAAGCCCACCAAATGAGAAAGGGTCCCCACCAGCCCTCGCGCCTTCTATCTCCATAGATGCCTGCGAAGAACCACAAACTGTGGAGAATGACATCAAATCTGGGGAACCAGAAGAAAAGAAAGATACCAAAATGCTACTGGCTAAACCGTGAGTAGCATCGAGTCTTTAAACAAAAATATGAATGTTTGTACCATAATATATTTATTTCGGGTAAAAAAGAATAACAATAAATTATATAGGTATCAGAATAATTGCAAATCCTTGGTCCAAAAGTTGTTAATACTTTTTTAGATTTGAAAATGCGTACAATTGATCTGTTTCACTGCATAATTTTTCAACATCGTAATTATTTCTAAAAATAAACAGTTAATATAGTATAATAAATTTTTAAAGTATATAAACTGGTGGAGAGCATATTATAACTAATGCATTTCAAAAGGCACAAATATCAATAAAATTTACAGAACACAATACATAATTTTATATAAACAAAATAATAAAATTATTTCATGCAATACAGTACAATGTGTCTTGATGATTCCCATAATAAAATAACCAACTTCATTTTCGAGAATAACCGAACGAATATAAAGTTTCACATTGCGCTGAAAAGTAACACCAATCTAATGTTGCTAAATTCGAAGTATAATTATTATATCAAATAAATTCGTGATTATCCGCGAAATTGAATAGTGGCGAATAGAATTGGCTATTGTATGTAATCCACAAAAGGAACAAATCAACACAAATATATATTTAAATACATATTTGGGTTCATTTATTTTTGGAAAAATATAATAGCCATATATCAGGGGATAAATTTTATTTTCTAATGCTTATTTTTCTTGGAGAAATGCAAATTCAACATGTGCCATTAAGCTAACAATGGTAACTCAAATTACTGCTCGGTTATTGGAAGAAGTCTGAAGGAATATTCAGTTATGCATGTGTACAATCGTTCATTATTGAAAAAAATGTTAGTACAAGGGACATGAATTGAATGCTTATCTTGCCCCGTACTTATTTATTCAGATTCTTATCTGCTTTCTAAATCATTCCAATTAACTGTCCAGAATATTCTTCAAACCAATGACTTTTGGCAATTTATTGTAATTTTGTTCGAAAAATACTCGTTCAAACTGTAAAAATATTCACATGATTTCTAATCATTCAATTCTTGAAAATGTATCTGAATCATTGTGAAAGATCTAGAAAGCGTTATATTCCTACCCACAAATTTCATTTCCAGCAATACGAAAACATCTTGCACTGTATGATAGAGCTAATTACTAACGAAACGAAACTTGGCTATCTACAACTACATCATTATACACAATGCCTATACAAATAAGTAAAACTAGAATCTCTAGTTTTTATTAATATTCATTATAAAAAATCCACACACTTCTTAATTCTTGAAACTAATTGATGAATAATGGTTAAAACATAGAAACTAAAAAAAAATTTGAAAGCTTATCACAAATATTTCGTTTTAAATATCCAGAAGGTTTAAGTAATTAACTACAGATTTTTCTTTCATTACACTATAACTTCCATTAAATGTATCTATAAGTAAATAAAAAGTCTATTAATATTTAATTTACTTCACAAACAGTTTGATATCTGTTCAATAATAAATTATAAACGTTGTTTACTTTATCTCTCAGGAAATGTGTAAATGAAAAGTTGTATCATCGAATTTCATAAAAAATAGATAATATCTAGAATTAGAAGTGTAATAAATAGGCTATTTCAGTTTTTATATTAAATTATTGTTTAATATCAATAAATACATCAATAATATCAATATCTTATACTTTCAAATTATATCAAAAATTGGTTATATAAAGTCCTGACTTTAGAATTCTCAACAAAATTCTATAAATTTAAGTACAGTAGAAGCTCAATAATAGTAGATAGATGTCGTCATGAAATTAATAAAAATCAGGTTAAAAGAAATCCATAAATTGAGCTAAAATATAAATTGGGAATCGTATTTAAACAAACTACTGTACTCATTAAAAATTGTATTTTCAATTCAAGAGAATGAAATATGAAACTGCATGAGAGAAAATTAAGCATAACATAGACATACATTATTTTACTTAGAATAAACATAAAATAAAAATTACTTTGAACATGATGGTCCATGCTCATCTTCACTGAACACATTTGACACGCTCACTAGCTAGAAGAAACTATCGATCTTTTTTGTTGTCGTACTTTAGTGGTTATTTCTTGAACACTAAATTAAAATGGAAGCATCTCAAGTGTTTGTAATAACCAAATAACTTCATTGTTGTTGTTTTTAATATATTTTATCACAAAATTTAATTGGTTCTTAATCTCTACTAAATTTTCCTTTTGTGTTGCCATTGTTGCTTCTGATGACACTTGATAATGTCAAGCCCACACATCAAAGACTAGGCGAATGAAGTCAGAGAGAGAGCGCCTTCCGTTTTTTGAATAAAGCACCTTCATATGAAGAAGAAGTACGACTTTTGGCTCATAGATGGCAGCACCATCTGAATCCTCCAATTTAGAGATTGAAACCAGTGAAGACCCAAATTACCAGAGGTATTAATTTGTAATGGGAACATGGAGGACATTGCGACCCGACATATTTTACCATTACCCAGTCACCATTAGTGAACACGACGGATCTACGGGTAAGCCGGGATTCGAACTCACCACCATTTGGTAATGAGAACGACGCCCTAACCAACCAGGCCACCGCGGCCTTGTGTTGTCATTGTTATCATCTTTATCCCCTTCAGAGCTTATCATCTTCATTTCCTTCCCAATAGACAGACAAGAAAATGATAAATGAGTGGACTGACCGGCGGATAAGAGAGAAAGTGCTTGACTTGACTCACCCAAGATCAACAATATTCCAACTTCAACAAAAATCCACACTTTTGGGCTAACATGCCATTTATTAACCAGTGTGTGCATACATATGTATGCACATCTAAATGACTGGCCAGATTAAGTGAAGTCCGGTTTAATAAGGTCGGGATCAATGACAGCTTTCTGCATTACAAAAAAGCAACTATCATAGTGATGAGGGGCTGTTCCTGGGCGGAAAGGGCGATGTTCGTCGGGAGAGTATTCACCTGGAAGGGCCACCCTAGGCGTTCCACTTAAGCTCAGCTAAAGTCTGAAGGTGAAGGAGCCAAATCAGTCTTCTATCTCGGTGTTTCCATCTTGCCAAGGTGCTCCAGGTCAATAAAAGCGGCCAATATATTTTATCACAAAATACTTTTTACCCCTTTACCATGAGCTTTTGGATTTTCTGAACATTTTTGGCCTCAAGGATGTAGTCTAGTTTTACTAGACAAGGTAGAGGATTAGTCCCACCACCATCAATTATCAAAGTATGTTTTCTAAAATTAATTTGATAACAACTCCTTTGCTTTCACTTGACACTGGGTAAAAATCTATAAAGCCAAATATTATTTATTTTTCTATTGTAGAATTTTGGAATATAATCCAACATGAAGATAAAAGTGGTAAAAAATGTCCAATTTATTTCATATTGTATGCATTTAATGAAGTATAAACTTCGTGGAATAGAAAATGAAACCATTAATTTCATCTGTTCGTTGAAGACTATATAGGTGGTATTACATTAAGAATTTCATTGGCTTGGGAGGACTTATTTAAGAGTTTACGGAATACGAAACGCGAGCGATAATTACTAAGTGTAAACGCGAGAGATAATTGCAATCTTACCCTGAAAGTTCCAGTGTTTTAGCTATTATTTTTGCGGGGAAAGTATAAGAAAGTTTTACTAAAAAAAGTCTATTAGAGGAACGTAAATAATCTATATTACCATTTTTAAATATATAACTCAAAAAACATCACAGTTAAAATATTCACGTAATTTCACCAATTACAATTTTTTTTTTTTTTTTTTTTTTTTTACTCTTTTATTTTAGACCAATTATTTCCTATAATACTTGTTAAATTAGATAAATATGATTTATAATTATTTATCATTTTTATTCCATTTTAATAGAAGAAATGCGTAAATCAAACTTTAAAACTTTTTATACAATAATAATTTTAAAATTATTATTCTTTCATTTCAACAGAAACATTTAAGTTTATTACAAATTTTGTATTTATACTGTTTAACTAAAAAAGTAAGTATATAATATAATGTCGATGTATAAGAATCTATCAGAATAAAGTAATATATAAAGTTAGCTATAAAAATTTCAATGCACAGTTTATTTTTTTAATAAAAAAGCTTATTGAATTTTATTTAAATTTTACAAATTGTGTAATTTTTATCTAAAATATATAAAATACAGAAAGAATTAGAATAAAAATTTCCAAGACAAAGTTTCAAATTTCTGATCAAAATTAACATAAATATAGTAACGAATATTTTTATTATAAGTTAAACTATTTTTTACAAAATTTTTTCAACAGATTCAACCTTTAAAAGTAAATGGATTGCGAAGAAAAATTTTTCTCTCTTAAACTCCATAAAAAATTTTGTTTTGTTGCTTAGAGAACAAAAAATTTGTTTTGTTGCTTGTTTTCAAAATTTTGTTTTTCTTCTCAAACGCTTAAGTCGGAATATTGCGTTAAGTAAGAATTACAGTAAGGAAAAAATTCGTGCTTAAAAAAAGATATTTCTTTCTTTTTTTAAATTAAATAGTTTCGATATTTAGTTTAAGAATAAGAAATCTGTTATTTATACTGTATGATTATAATTAAAAAAATACTTGAAGCAAACAGTAAAAATATAGAATCTTAATTTTTCTAAATTATTTTGATTAAAAGTCCGATTTAAAATTTTTCATGCTCTTCATTTCACCAATAGATATAATGATCTTTTTCTGGCAGTCATTCTTAAGGAGTTCACAAAGACTAATGTCAAAAAATAGGGATTACAAAACATTCTTCACAAAATCTTGCAGGAAATCAATTTCGAATGTCTCCTAGTATCTTGATCCTCTCATACGTAATCCTTTACGTGAGTGTGTAAACCTATTTAGAAAACCTTCTAACGACTTCTGAGTGATGGATAAAAATAGAATAACAGATATTCTTTCGTAATTTCATTTATCCTAAAAATCTATAAATGCTACGCTTTTCCGGTTGCTAACTTTTACCAATTAAAAACAAGGTCAAACCACAAGGTTTACCATTACGTTTGCATCGTTCTATGTATATGAATATACGGATTACTTAACTTATTTTTGTCTAGTCACTCTTTGCCATGGTGATTAACTGGACCAGGATATATAATTTAAACTGGATTTTGAAATACTACAAATATCCATATTCTAAATGGGTGTCGAACACAGTACTATTAAATTTAAAAAAATTAAGTTCAAACTATTCATTTACATTGTCGACATCTGACATTACGATAAAAGTTCCTGATTCCACACTTTCTTAAAGATCATCGAAGACATTTGGCAGAATACAAGTTTAGCTTACATATATATACCTTCTCAATCCAACGATCTCTTCTTCTTGGCATCAAATTTACTGTCTTCTTAAAATAAAAAGGGTTCCTTTTTCCATTGTTTTATCGCATGGTCATTTATGTATATAACCGCAATGCAAATGAATTAAAGATGTATTTCATCAAGAAACGCAATTTATATTACTTTTTATCAAACGAACGATTTGTGCCAGAATTCGTTCGTTTAACCAAGAAGTAAGAAATTGTTTATATTTTCAGCAAGAAACATCCATTGCTAATTTCGCTTAAAGAGAGAAAATGTACTTAATGAATTTGCTAACATGAAAATTTTTCTGATAACATTCTTTACCTTTTGCAGGGACGAATCCAACGTCCGACGCATGCACACTGCGGTGAAACTGAATGAAGTCGTACGCAGTAAATCCCAAGACGCTCAACTTGTTGTTATCAATCTGCCCGGCCCACCGAAGATGAAAATAGGAGAAGAAAATTGTATCCTTTCATTAGTTAAAAATTTATATATATATATATATATATATATATATATACTTACATACCTTTATAATTTTATTGTGTACAATATCGTTGATTGAAATTAGGCCAAAATATCGCCAAATCATTTCACACTACTCCTTAGTGCATATTTCATTGAGAATGAAAACATTAAGAATAGACAATTAAATAAACTGCAGCATATATTTATTTGAAAAAATAACTAAACAAAAGTTTTTTTTAAGATTCAATACTTTAACATCAACAAAAAAATTACTTAAATGAATATCTAAAAGGAATATATTCCCGTCTACAGCCGTTAATTTTTTGCATCAACAATAGATAAATTTGAAAGCAATCAAAACATAAAATTGGAATCTTATAATTAAATTCCTCCTCCTCGAATGAATATTTGTTTCTGTATTTTTTAAAGCATCAACTCCATTTATTGACTAATTTCAAATGAAGTTTCATCTTATGCTTGTTCGATTAACTTTTAGATATACCTTGAAATACTGCATTCTACTTTATAATAGGTAGATGCCAAATTTTTATCATTTTATTATGTAAAAACAAAGAAATAACAATAAAATTGAACTCTAGTTTTAAGAAACACAAATGGTTTATCAAAATTACAACCAAGTATTTGGTATTTATAGTTTGTTAGAGAAAAATCGTGTTAGTGGCGTCATTTTTTTTTCTCTTGCTAGACTGAATTTTACACCCACGCATATGTGTGTGTACCTACATGCATGTAATATTGCAAGTTTAAATCCTTGCAAACTAGCTTTCGTAAATTATTCTTATTTCATCGCGATAACATTAGATTTCATTAAAGATTATTAAATATTTTTGAAAAATGCATTTTATAATTTTATAACAGTAGCCAGAAAAAAAAAGAGATGCATAAGAATTATCCAGATATTTTAGACTCTTATTGTGAATATTATATACTTCAGAAACTTAACATAAACTGAAATTTATGAAGTATTAAAAATTCTATTTGTGAAATTATACAAATCGTTAAAAATAATTTTCAGTCCTTATATTATCAATATTATAATATTTCGTCGTTTGCACGGAACAAAATATACAAAGAAATACAATCTGTAAATCATATAAGTCTGTTAATTTCTTATCTAGAAAATTAACTGTCAAATTTTTCAGTACTGAGAAAAAAAGTTAATATTAACAACACAAAACTGAACATCAGAATATACGTGACGTACTCATACGGTACAATAATCGTTCGAATCTCACTAACTCATCCAGTGAATCTGACTTCGAATCTTATGATAAAGCACAAATATTTACACCCAAAATAATAATGGATTACTACAGGATAAAAAGTATAATTAATCTCAAAACTCTTTAAACATTCGCATTATCTTCCAAAAGACCATTTTCATTGACTGAGTTGCATTCAAATATCGTACGAAAGAAAATTCCTAAGCTTCCAATCCTGATAAATGGTCAAGTAAAAAACAGAATTTAAAACATCAATCTCCCATTACTGATAATGACTAGGATTAATCCTGAGATTTTGAAGAACGTGAAATTACCGTTAAGCAGCAAAGAGTATATTGATTGCGAATTTAATTTTTCTAATTGTGCCGAAGCTTTTTTTCAACCATTTTCTTATACAATCCATTTCAAGTTTAATATAAACTAAACTCTATGGCACGACAGCCCATCGAGGGGCTTACAGTGCTCAATATTTGTTTTCTTGACTAAGGGCTTTGAGATGTGAAGAATATGGCCTGGTTATGTAGTCAGCCTAGCACGAAACTCTCAGTGTTTACTTCTCAAGCATGATTAGTATTCAGTTTTATCGACCACTGAAGGGATGAAAGGCTGAGGCGACCTTTTCCAACCCGAGGATAAAACCTTGAATCTGTGCGTTTGAAAGGCAAAAGGCTACCATTATGCGAGTTTAATAAAAAATTACAAAGTCAAGATATTCAGTATACAATGGACTTTCATTTGAAGCGCTCTATGATAAACGTGAACTCGCGTATAAAGCACAACGAAATATTTACAACTAGAAAGGCATAATTGTGACTAAACTACTGTTTATAGCAGTATGAGTTACTAGTCGCTAAATTTTTCATCAAATAATATTAAGTCACGTTTTGCAGGAATGACTCATTCCAGTCTTCAATGTGAGCTACAAGCCTATTAGCATAGAGCTCCAACCTACCTACCAACCTCTGTGTAATTTTCCTTTATATTTTAATTTCAGTTATTTAGACAGCATTTATTTTATACATAGTATTAATAAATGCGAATTATTAACATTAATTTTATGAACAAGATAATATTTGTTTTATTTTCTATACATTAAAAAAATATTGCTAAAAAAATCAAATCCAAATATTCCGCAAAAAATTTAAAATCTAATAATTAGTGATTTCTTTCATAACGTAAAATAATATTTATTTCCAAACCGTGAAAATAATGGCGCTTAGTTTATGGATTTATAATGCTGTCCAACTGAGATCAAACTATTTATGAAAACAGGAAACATTTCCTAAGAACTCTATGAAAAATATTTCTGAGAAGATTTAATGTGCATGAAGTACTGAATGTTTCATTTTTTAAGATAATGTAAAATAAAGATAGTGAAAAAAAATTGATAATCAATAATAATTCATAGAATAATAAAAATTTGAAAATAAAATAATAAACTTCAATATTTGTAAAATTTAATTTTATAGTACTTTTAGGTTTAACGTCATAATGAAAATCGATGGTTTTTCATAATTCAATAATAAAAAGAAAACTTTCAATTAGAAAAGTGCTCAATAAAAAATATTTTATAATAAGAATTCCTCATTACATGATAAATATATTTAGTGTTATCTTTACGAACAAATAAGTAGGCATAAGAAACTGGCTCCTACAGTTTTACATAAATATAAAATGCATTTTATAAATTAGCATTTTCATAACATTTCAAACTCATGAAAAAATTTTAAAAAATACTTACAATACAAATGTATTAAATAAAAATACTTAAAATACAAATATATATTGCAAATAAAAATATAACAAGAGAATATTTTAGTGTCGCAATGATATCATAGGCAAAAATTATGTTTTTAAATTAATGACTCCTATAAAATATATAAATACATTCTAACTTAATGTATATAATAATCATTAAAATTTTCCATTCTTAAATATCAAACTGCATATTTAAATATATGTATATATACATATAATTTAAGTTACCTTAATCCATTTTACAACATAAAAAAATTTTCATGTATAAGTTTTATTTTTTGCTTACAATTCAAAAACATTTAATTTAATGATTAAAATCAAATTTATATATTAGTGATGCGCTACCTCCATAGCACTAAAGTAGTCGAAAATAATAAATACAATATCAGATTTATTTTCGGAAAATATTTAAATATTCATAATTAAACAATTATTGACATGAAAGTGATTTTCCTTTTTACTATAAAAATGTATTGTTTCTTTAATGATGGTAGTATATTATAGTTAACGAAACAATATTTAAATCAAAAATTTTATAAAATACGACGCGTATTTGAAAAGTAACTACCGTTTTCCTGTACCACTACCGCAATAATGCGATTCGTGTTGAAACACGATTTTTCAAACCAAGAGATGTGAAACCCGCTGAAATCTAAAGACAAATTAAAAATGTTTATGGTAAAGATACGATGAGTGATGGGAAAAAGGGTTAGAATGTTTAATGAAGGTCAGACAAATGTCCACGCTGAATCTCGGAGTAGTCGATTTTCTATTGTCAACAATGATCTGGTTAAGAAAGTTGATGAAAAATCCATGAGGATAGACATTTCATAATGACGATGCTTTCAGACAAATTTCTGCCATTTCATGTACTGCTATGCAGTCGTGGTTATAGTCACTGGCGAGAAGTTTGTATAAAAAAGGTATAGAAACGCTAGTAACCAGCTGCGGTAAGTGTTTTATTAGCAGAAATTATGTATAAAAATATGTTTTTCATGTCAAAATAATATTGGCTTGAAAAAATTCTGTCCTTCCACTTTTTTCAAAACGGTACTTACTTGCCAAATACGCCTCGTATATTTCAATTATGTGACACATACTGAAAAGAATTTACTTGATTTATTTTATGCTTAAACTATTTCAATAGATATGGAATTTATTGAAGTGCTCACCGAAGGATTAGAAAAGGTAATAATGGTGCGAGGTGGTGGTAGAGAAGTTATGACCATATATTCTTGAAATTACAAAATCAATAGGATGGT
This sequence comes from Latrodectus geometricus, assembly GCA_026290005.1. Lineage (NCBI taxonomy): Eukaryota > Metazoa > Arthropoda > Arachnida > Araneae > Theridiidae > Latrodectus > Latrodectus geometricus. Next base: position 1,563,464 of record JAPDSC010072289.1, on the reverse strand, counting down.
ACCTCTGCAGAGGCAGTTGGCAATACGGGTGAGAGCGTCTATCTTCAAAGGAACGTTGCTGCCTGTTCTTTAACATTAACCATGGATGCACTATAATTGTTCTTAAAATAGAATTTTACCTCTTATTTTTAATGATGCAGACATTCTTCCCAAACACTTTTGCTTCATTTGATGTAGAGTTTCAATCAAAAACAAAATTCAAAGTTATTGAAGATAAAAAAAAAGCAGTGATTGATGTATTCGATTGTAATTTTCGTATAATCACAACAAAATGAAGCTGTTTCAGGGTTAAAATTTCAAACAAAAATATATTATCTAAATTGTATTTATTCGATTTACAAAAATCTAAATGTAATTTGCTTATTACTTTTTCTTCTCTCCTTTAAATCCATGTATTAAGAAAATTCTGTAATGACACATTGTTCTTAAATGTATATTTTGGTTGCATATTCATGAATCTGGGGTTGATACGACTTGGTTTGCAGTGTTTCTTTTTAATATCTTTTAATCCTAAACTTTGAATCTTTGAATCCTAAACTTTAATCAATGAAATCTTTGAATCCTAAACTGAACAATTCATGTTTAATCACTGTGTTAAAAATCACTTTGCAAATCTTATTGTGTCTGTTCTTTCATCTCACTCTGTAAATATGTATTATTCTTAGAAATAATCTTAGGCGCCTACAAACAGAAGCTTTTTATACATACCTGTTACTTGATGTTTTGTTAACTAGTCATAAACTTTATATTTATTGTTCACAAGTTATTTTGTTAAAAAAAAAATCGATCTAGTCATTTAACCTGCCAAAATATTTGTTTTTTAAGATTTGTGTGCTGTACACTTTCGCTAGTCCTGACACGGTTTCACAACGCTTAAAGAATCCTTTTGTGTGTTAATTTCATTCAATATTTTAGAATAAAATAAGGATTGTTGTTGTATGTATACTTCAGATTATATTTGTTCAACTTCTTCTAACATGTAAGGCGAGCAAATTAAATGTTGTTGTTATTAATAGTATTACCATTTACAGTTTTGATAATGCAGGATATATATGCTCAGTTAATGAGAAATATATAGCTAATAGAGGCATTCATAATTTCTTTTGGTATTAATATTATTCTAATTATTATAGCTCTATTCGATTTTCATATACTTGTGTGATATAACAGTGTTTCAAACAAAAGATGATCTGTGTGAGCAATCGTTTTTATAAAGAGAAAGTCAAAAGTATAAAAATGTGATAAATATTTGATTTAATGTTGAGAATCATGACAATTCGACAACAGATATTTGGTAGTGGCTTATAAATGAAAACTAAGTATTTATGCTGCTAAATTATCTAAAATTATTTGGAACTACATACAAGTGATGTGTTTCACTTTTGTTTTATTCGAAGCATAGAATGGCCAAAAAATTTAGTTATAATCTATACAATGGTGCCAAATTGCTCAGTTGGTTTAAGTAATAATCAACAAAATCCTATTTTACTTCCATGAAAAAAATATTTTGTAAAATGGGAAGTTATTTGGTAGATAAAAATATTTTAATAGAAACAAAAAAGTAACACACACAGTGAAACATTAATTTTATTCAAAAAAAGCTTTATCGATTTGTAACCATGTTTTCGAAAAAATAATCGTAAAAAATGTGATTTATATTACTTAATTGGTACACATAAAATTATTTTACAAAGCATAAATAATCTTATTAAGATTCAGTAAAATATCTGAATGTAATACTTGTTAAAAGGAAATACTTGTTATAATTTCAAGAATAAATATTTTTCAAAATATTGAATAAAAAAATTCATTTTTTAAATCAGATAATTATTACTTTAATAATATAGAATATGTTGTATGAACCAAATACGTTTGATTTCTAAAACGTTTTTAGGAAGTATGTCTAAGTTTGTAATAAGAAAAGGCAGCTAAAAGATAATTGTTTATCTATAAAGAACAAAATAAGCGCGAAAAGAAAAGTTTCGATGAGATCACTCCATTTATATCTAGCCATTAATCTTTGTAAATCATGTGAATTTGAAATTTAATATATATTCTGTAAATTTTAAATTTATTACGTATAGTAAATAATATATAAAATAATGATAAAAGCTATATATATAAGAGAAATATATATATATAATTGAAATTATGCATATATAATATATTTTAATAGTCAATTTCAAAAATAACAAACCACTTAATTGTTTGTAATATAACATTAAATTGTTTTACTACACTGAGACTCGACTTCTGTAGATCAATGTTGTTTTTAATTATTTAAATATAACATTGGTCAACAATTTTAATAAAAAGTTAACTTGTTTCCCCTCAAGAAATACTGTTGAAGAAATACAAATTGAAAAAATAATAGATCCCGTACATAATGTATTACAATTAATCTAATATAATAGCGAAATTAATAGAAACGAAAGTTTTTGCCAAGAAAATTATTACAAAATAACTAATATTTTTAATCTATTTTTACAAGGAATACTAAATAGCGTCAAAAATTTTTATTTATGAATTCAAAAAATTCTAAGTTTTCTAATTAACTATTAAACTTTCAAGACAAAATTTACACTTTGACATAAATTATTCAATATTAATGGTTTAGATTTTGCCTTCTTAAAGTAAAAAATCTATATGTAGAAAAATTACTTTTAAAATTTACTGTTCTAGATCAAACTAATCAAAAATTTAATACCATTGAACAACTTTTTTATTAGCCTTTAATGTAATACATTTTAAAAAGATAGCCTTTAATGTATACATAAGATAAAATATGTCATTATTTCAAAGCAATTTGCAAACACAGTTTGGAACTTAGAAATCTGGCCTTTAATTTCAATTTAAAAATGGTTTTTGGATTAAAAAAAAATCATTAGAATGCATCATAAATCTATAACCATTATTTTTCTCAAAATAAAGATATTAACTGGCATTTGTATACAATCAAATGAATGTCAAAAGTATACATCATTACTCAATCTCAAAAGTGTAGAAGAAAAAAAGCATGAGGATGGGCTTTCTAAGTATTTTACTCAATTTTATAACTTTATGATATGGATTGTTGCAATAAAACTGACGATGGAGTTACACTACAATAAATTTCTATAGAAAGTTGAACTGTAAAGTTTTATCTATTTGAGCACTTCTATTGCTGTTAGAACAATATGTGATGTATTTATAATGTTGATGTAGATGTTATTTCAAGTGAAGCTATAGTATGAAATCTGAGAGATGTATTAGGGTTCGGTGCTGAAATGTTCACTTGTATTATTCTATTCATTAAATAATTCGAATAAGTTGGATCAAGTATCAAAACAACTAATTTCGATTTGTGACAAGTTATAATTGTCAGATAGTAAAAAATGGAAACAATCTAGTAAAAATGAATGAAATTATGAATCAAAATAATCGTACCAAAAATTAATTTTTTATCATTATATTTATTTTATAGAAAAAAAATTTTGCATCAGGTGATTTTTATAATCAATAAATAATAATTAAAGTAATATAATAAATGCTAAAAAAATTTCAAGAAGTATTGCATAATTATTTCCAGCTTCTTCACAAGCTGTTGTTATGTAGCAAATATATTTGTCATTTGTAAATTTTCTAAACGAAAAATATGTAATCTATTGAAGTTATATGTTGTATATTGTGTATTGTATATTATTTTATCAATGTTACTAGCAGTAAAATTCTTATAATCAAAGAAATTCTCCATAACAACTACTTGGATAAATCTACATAAATTTTATTGTGTACCGAACCATTTAATTACCTTTCGTAGAGTGCAATAAAATTTTAATGTTTTTCCACAAATGTGTCCATTGTTTTTATCTTGACTTCACTGAAAAATTTGATCACAAACCTATGTAAATACATTAAATGAAAAAATATTTTCAATATTATATCGGCAAAAAAATCGATCGAAAAATTTTATTCACACAGTAACAATTTTTTTAAAAATACATTGAACATTTTAATTTATTGAAATTAAATTATTAAAAATTGTATGTTCAATTAAATTAATTGAACACACAATTTTTTAAAAATAAATTAACATATACAACACATGATAAAAAAAAAAGCATAATGCACTTTCTTTTTAATATGTTCTGTAATTGACAGCTCCAGTGGCTCAGTAGTTTCAAGCTGCCTAAAGTTAAAATTAACCAAGTGAAGCATCATTTGCCAAGTCAGTAATTGGGAGGGTGACCACATTCTCCCTCACAGAGTTGCTGGAGTTCCGTGGATCGGTAACGTGTCTACGTTAATCTGTAATGTCCAAAGTTCCTCTGCTGATATGGCGTGGACGTGGAGAGGAGGATGCCAATTTATATGTAACCTCGTTACCTAATTGTGACCTTGGTTTAAATTTACATGGCGCTTGATGATCGATGAGTAATCCCTACCCGTTAACCTTAAGGTATAGTCTGGTGTTCGCCTATACTGCTCTGTATACATGTATAATTAATTTAAAATATGAGAAAAGTAAAATATGTGTGTTAAGTTTAAAATAAAATACACAAGCTATAATTTAATCGTCAGATAATAATACACTGTATCTCTGGAACATTTCAATATTATATTGCTCGAAAGCACTCTAAATAAATATTGCAAGAATAAAATAACTAGCTTCCAAACAGAAGTTTTTAATGTTGTTTACTTACTATTTTACTTCGTTTATAGCTAACAATATTAGACCCAGAATAAACGTTACTTATATCAGTAATTTATACACACATTATTTATGTTTTAATAAGTTTTTCCTTTAAATATCATTATGTGATAAATGATATGATTTTTTTTGCTTTTCGAGATAGCAAAACATTAATTTGGTTAACATTTATATACTTTTTTATATTTGATTCTACTTATCAAATATATACTTTTTGTTTTATTTGATTTTATAATGAATGATGTTCAACTCAGAAATTATAAGCAACTATTTTATATTCATTGTGTTCATTCCTATAAATTTAGAATAAAAATATTCCATTCAATATATTAGTGATACAATAAGCAAATATGAAATTAGATTTTAAAATAAAAAAATATACATCTAAAATTGGTGATCATTTAATTCCTATTAATCATGTAACTTTTAATAGTTTAATTTCAACAAATTTTATAAGATTCTCAGAACAATCACTTTGATTTTGAAATCAATATAAAATCTTGATTATATGAATACAAAAAGAGCAATTAAATAATTATGGAATAATAATATATGACTAAGTTATGGATCAACAATAAATTTAAAAAACTAGAAGAGATTTTTTTAACAACATGTGTAAACTGATTTTTACAAAACCATTGATTCAATAAAATTCCAACAGAAATATGAAAATGAATTTCTCTGACTTCACATGAGCAATATTTTTAAGCTCTTGACTATTTAAGTCAACTACTAATTTCAACAGCATTTATCTTCACCTAAATTAAAAATAATTACACGAGAAGTAAAACATAATAATACGAAAAGTAATAATAAATTATTAAAGAATATAATACGAAAAGTACGATATATTATATGAAAAGTAATAATAAATTATTAAAGATAAATAATTATACAAAAAGTAATGCATAATAATAAGAGGTAATCCACAATGAAGTGCTACATAGAAGGATATTATGAATAAAAGCAGAAAACCTCAGAAACATTCAACTATCACATTAAATAGATGAATTTGTCAAATTAGGTCAATTTAAAATTACATGGATGATTAAAAAACAGTATATTGGGGAAATATTAGAAAACTTGACTGATTTGAGCCAAATTGATTTTTTTAAGGATGAGTAACCCTTTACTTTTTCTCAGAGCTTTCGAAATAAAACTGAGCTGAAAACCAGATAAACCGTTATTTTGGTCGGAACGAAAACCGGAACTGAACCGAAAAATATATCGATTTATTTCGGATTGATATATCTTCAACCATTTTGTTACTGTAATTATTTAATCAACATTTTCTAATTTAACATCAACTCTAATAATTATTATTACATGTTCATTGCTTGTAGAAGGCAGATTTGAATCGGTTGAATAAACGAACCAATAGAATAAAATATACTAACATACCAAAGAATAAAATATGCCAAAACCTTTTTTCAATGCTGATTTAAACTGACAGCAAGTTATTTATTTCATTATTTGATTACTCGGCCGAGTGGTAAATGACTAAATACTCGACACAGAACTAATTATTATTTAATTTACTTTGTTGGGCCAACCACTTCTATAATATAATAACTATAATAATAAAAATATTATATCTTCTGTTTCTGGCATATTCGAAAGACAGATTTTCGTAGCACTAAAAAATGGCGTTCAAAATCAGCAAAGAAGAACTCAAAAAAGAATCCAAAAGATAATTGCTTGCAAACAACAGGATTTCTCTTTATTGGCCCAGTTTCTGCTGCGGTGGTTGTTAATATGCAAGTACCCAATTAAACTATAAAAATTTATGAGTGATCTCAATTACATTATTCAAAAATTAACATTATCTAACACTAATTAATAGCAATGATACCAGTACAATTCAATCAAGATATAGTCAGCAATGTGTATGCTTTGCTGAATCTTTTCCAGTCTTAACTGCTATTCACACAAAACAGATTTTTTCCTCAGTTTTATTACATTACTATTATCATCAGGTGGCAACAATAATGTAATAAAACCGAGAAAAAAATCGTTAGAAAAATCTAAATGTGAAATAAAATTACTTTAAAAATTATAAATCTAATAAATAAAAATATTTTTTAAATTATTTTTATGAAAATTCAATAAAAGAATTATTGAATTAGTGAAAAACTAACAATAAAAAATAAGAAATTCTAATAAAATAACATTAGAAAAGTTGGAATAAAAAAATCTAAAATTTTAAAAAGTTCTTTCAAATATTGCATACTTGAAGTGTTATTAATAATGTTAAACAATATTAAATCAAAACTGCTTTAAGTTGTGAAGTTATGTTATTAAGAATAACTAATCAAACATAAAATAAAAGCTATGTTATGAAATATAATAAAAAATTATAAGGGGAAATAAGTACAAAAATAAACATTTAGCAAAATGATGGGAATTCGTTTTACATAAAATCTCTTCGAAAAAAATATATTAAATACATACTTTCAAATATAAATTAGTATAACATCTAAATATGTATTTTTGCAAACATAGTTGGTTTTAAGATAAGTTTGAAAACATATAATGATACATACCTTGAATATACATACATTTATTCAATTTCTAAACTAAATACTTTAGTAAAATGATCCAATTCAATCACAAAAAAACTGAAAGATTTTGTTAACTTAAATCAAAAACAAATATTATTACAGCACATTTTAGCCTAGTGGTAAGACTTGATCTTCAGAGTGGAAGGTCAAAGGATAGATCCCAGCTATTTTCTACATGCACATCTGCAAGCATGATTGTTTTTAGTTTCACAGATTTCTTTTGTAGCAATACATGAATGCAGCTAACGGTCCATGAAGAGTAGTATGAAATTAGTTATGAAGTACCTACTTATTATGTTTGCCACATAATGTTAATATTCACAGTTAGCAACTACATAATATGAAATTGCTTTTTTTTTTATCTAAGTTTAGAGAATTGTATGAAATGAGAATTTTCAAGTAAGCTATTTTTAAAAATACATTAAGTTATAACGTTTTAATAAAAACACTTCAGTTCATATTTAAGAAAATATATCTACTTAATTTACCAATCTCTGAAGAGTGGTTAAGTAATCCATGATAAATATAAGTTAATTGAATCAGAAAGTATTGTTTCATTTTCAGTTATCTGCTTGACCATATAAATTTAGAACAATAATGCATTCGCTGTCTTAAATATAAATTTGAAATAAATGAAAGAGAATTCACAATGTCTCATTATTTATTAATTCCATAACCAATATATTACAAATGCATTTTATTTTCATTCTGATTTATCTTTAATTTCGTCTTTTGTTACATTGACATTTTCTTCTTCTCTCACATTAATATTTTCTTCTTGACAATCATTTTTGGTTTTTTTTCTTGATTGCCACCAAGATATAGCTTTCTTTTTTAGTTTCAATATAAATGTATTTTCCTTATTCTCATCAAGAGGTTGCAAACTAAAAGTCAATAAATAAGAAAATAAATAAATCACTATCACCCTATGAATAAAATTAATTTTCAAATAAAAATAATTTAAATTGTAATATATTTTGTACAAAACAATTTATTATATTTTTATTTTTATTTTACAATTCTAAGTTAAAAAAAAATAATAATTTTCTATTCCTGATGGTAGTGTGTAATAGCTTTCAATTTAAATCTTGCATAATACTATAATTAAATAATATGAATATAAATTTTAATTTAAAATGAATGTCCAAAAACACATTTTAGAATATAATTATAATAAAACAAAATTATTAACTATATTTAAATTCATATATAATGCGCTAAAATTTTCCTGTAAGGAAAAAAAAAAAAAAGATCCTAATTTTGAATATTTTTTTAACAAAAACTGCTTAAATAATTTAAAAGTGTATTTTTGAAAATTTAAAAATATTAAATAAATATTTTTCTTTCAATGTCAATGCTATATACAAAACTTTTTCATCAGATAAATAAAATTAATATATAGTTGACTTACAGTACACTACAGATATATGTGCACAAATAAGAAATAATAGTTACATTTTAAAAGTAAATTGAAACAGCATATTCTTATTATCATTTTCATTTTAAAAGACAATTATGAATCAAAAACGCAATAAGTAAATTCAACAATGAAATTTAATTAAAAACTTATACATTTTTAATAAAATAATGATACTTACATATTATCATGTCAACCTTTTCTGCCATAAAAATAAGTCGAATTTTGCAAATAATAATTTTTTTTTTCAAAATATGAAGTAAACGAAGAATAGTTTACTTATATCTCCATTGTAACAAACAGATAAAAACTTTACTTGCAATTTATATGGTGCTAAATCACATCATTAAATGACATGTACTTTTTCTCAGATATGGTCGACAGGATAATGTGTAGGTACCAAAACAATCTAACTATTTTACTGACCTTCGAGTTGTAATATTATGAACTGGTCCAAAAGCTAATGCCACAACTGTGCATGTTAAGCAAATAACATTGTAGGGCATACTAAAATCAGGAGTTGGCAGTGAAACAAGTAATATCTTTGTGTGAATTCTTATAAAGATTCCTTCATCGACTCTAAAAAAATTTCAAAATGTTTATACAAAGAGACGATGGAAATAACAATAAATACTAAAAATACTTAAATATTATAATCAATATATAAACTTTTACCGTATCTGTTTATCTACTGGAAAATGAGAGACATTTTTGTTACTTTCTAATATAGTACTAACAACAGCTGAACCAGTGTAAAATCCATGATTAGCATCCGGTGGATATTCTGTCCATTTTAAGAATGCATAATCAAATTCAATACTCATTTCTGTCCTTGATTTGGGAGGCAATGTTAAAACTAATTCTAAATGATGAGGTCTATTGCGGTCTTTTGCTGGTTGATAATGCACATAATCTAAAAGTAATATTATATTTAAAAATATTTCAAAACATAAAATAAGAAAAAAAATGACATTAAATAAATTTTACAATGAAAATTCCTTAATCTTTGCAAAACGTAAAAAATATGGAACCTATCAGTTTTTAAAATAAATGTAACACTAGCACTGGAACTTGAATATTATATTTCAATAAATAGAATTCAAAAGAAATTATGTTGAGTTTAATTATCATTTAATCATTAACTTATTTTCTATCACTTAGATTAAATTAATTAAAATATGGTCTAAAACAAAATAAATTTTCAAATGACATTATGATGACATGAATTAAAGTAAAAAGTTTCAGAAAATAACATAAATTAAATACTAACTTTTTGTGGAATGTTAATAATAAACTGGTAATTTTCAAATTGATTTTGGTGTAACATGAATAACATAAGTTGGCAAACTGAATATATTTATAACACATCTTAATAAGAAAATTAATTTAAAACAAATTTTATTAGATACATTTCACACACTTTATTGGTTTCATTTTAAAAATAAAATAAAACCAAAAGCCCAATTTTTTATATAGTTTATCATAAATTCCAATAAAATGTATACTATGTGTAAAATACTCTAAATTAAGCAATTAATTTTAGGGAATGTAAATATTATGTTCTTTTAGGTGTATAGTTAAAAAAAAATAGTTTTCATGCATAAAGTATTGTAAAATGTTTTAATTATTTGGATAATCATTATGAATTTTTTGGGGCTACTTTAAAAATTCATGTTGATAATTTTCTTTCCTTTTTGATTAAAAAAAAATGACAAGTCAAATACAGACTAATTACAATTATCAGAGATTGTTTTTAAGAACTTACAATTTATTCTAAATATTGATAACATAAAAATTAAATCTATAGAAATAATAAAAATTAAAATATATCAGTTTCTCAAAGTAAAACACCCCAAAATTGAAGGTTCTCATTTAAAAACCAGCTATTATATGATGGTTTTTGAAGTGGCAATTGAACACATAATTTTTTAATTGAAGGCTACAGCACTAACCATTTGGTTGTTCCCTCAGTTAAATTGCATGAATATAAGGATTGTTTAACAATAAAATAAAATTTCAGAAAAGCCACTTACATAATTTATTAAAAACCACTAAAGATTTTTAAAAAAAACCTGAAGTCTTATAAAAAAAACAACATTAAATTTTTTCATTAATGATGAAAGGAATATTTTTTAAAAATTATTAAAGATAAATTGGGAAAGGTATTTAAATTCTTATTCATTATCTAATAAAAAAAATTAAAACATTATTATTACAATAAGTGAAATAAGTTATCAATGTATTTATCCCTCTTTTTCACATTAAAGTAATACATATTAACATATAAAAGTTTGATGTAATTGTTTTTAATTTAAAATGTATATTTAAATAATTTTTTCCACAAATTACAAAAACAAACTGTGGTTTTAATATTCTTATTCATTTAAGAAACTAATTACATTAATTAATCAGAACATTAATAGTAGGTTTTTGAAGGAAATACAGATCATGATCAAAATAAAGGAAATATTTGTATATTAATAGGTGATTTTAAGGTAAATTTACTCATTATCTTAAAATCACATTTTAACACTAACAAATCTTGGGCAAAGTTTTTTTTAATATTTCAGAATCCTCTTTAACAATAAGTTTCATTTAAATTAACTCACATGTAAAAAAATAGTTACTGTGTAGAGCAATAAATCAAGTATACATACAAATAAAATAAGCTTAAAAATTCATTACTAAGTGGCTAAAACTAATAAAAATATTTATATGCCATAATCTTCAGTATATAATCTGCGGATTATATGTTAAAAATGTTTCAAATTTAGATGAGAATTTGAAAGATAGAATTGAAATTACGCCACAGCAGATAATCTGGTAAAAAAAAACATTCTCCCTCACAAAAACTTACAAGAAAGTTTTGAAAAAAGGTCATTAATATTTCAAAAATAAATAACAAGAGGCACCACAACACGACTGATTCATTTCAGCTATAATCAGATTTGTCCAGTTATGTTCAAGAATGAATTCAGTTTCTTGGAGATAATACAATATACAAAACGACTAAATGTTGCTTTGTAATGTCTGCCCATTTCTGGTACTTTTAACAAGGCACAACAAAGACAGATAAGATACCTGTTTGCATATGGATCATTTAATAAGTATGGACCATTTTATATTTTGAGAACCCATGTGACATTAATGAATAATAGTCTATTTCTTACTCAGATTTTAAACCAGCAACCTTTCAGTTATAAATGTATTTTTACCCACCAAGTTTTAGCACAGGACCCAAAAATTAAATTTACATTTATATTTTCTTAAACTATTTTACAAATATTTAAATTTATAATTTAATTTTAAATCAAACATTTACCTGGAATAACTTCTAGATTTCCACTTTTTATTTGTAATGTATGACTGTATAATCTTAAATACCAAGGTATAAGATCAAAATATATGATTTTAAGAGGTTTCTTTGGATGTTTGTTATATAAAGTGCAGTGAATACCTCCTTTTTCTTGTCCATAACCTAAAATCGAAAATCTATAATCAGATTAAAGTTTAAAGATGCATACACATATATATTTAATAAATATATATATATAATTGGTGAAAAAAATTATTTATAAGAAACAGAGGCATTGATAAGACAACTGTGCTAATGAAAATGACACTAAATAAACTCTAGAATATTAAGCCATACTAATTTTATTTATAAAGTTGTTATACAATTGTTGCTATTCAAAATCAAATATAAATAACCCCAAAATTAAGATATAGAAATAATATTTAATCAGATTCCGTTGATTATATGAATAAAAATTTAATTTTACACAAATCACAATAATGCATTAATATCTTAAAATAAGAGATTATTTATGCATGCAAATTCTTTTTGCTATATGATCAAATATAATCATACACAGTCAAATATACTTAAATCTGAAACTAAATTTGCAACTTATAAAAGTATTTTATTTACATGAGTTAATAAAATAATTACAAAAAATCCTCATTTTAATTCATAATAGGGGTCATTAAAGCAAACTTATTTTTAATTCTCTCTTTTTGTAAGAAAAATATAACTTTGGGCCTCATCCTCATTATTATAAATTTTGGTTTATATTCACATTGATAAGATTTTAATTAATAACTAATTTAAACTAATTAATTATCAAACTACATTGTTAAGATTTAAACTAATTAATAAACAGTACAAAATAACAGTACAGTACATAATAACAGTCTAAGAACATAAATTTATTTTCACAAAAAATTATGAATTTTAAATATTTATACAATACTTTTATGAAACATTATTTAATCA
>JAPDSC010072289.1:1527381-1550510 GCA_026290005.1 Latrodectus geometricus | reverse complement strand
CTGCTGAATAAAAATGGCATTTTATGATGACAAATAATACAACAATTTTAATAAGATTTTTTTCTTTTATTTATATTTACTATACTAGATATGTATAATATAACTATACTACATATCTAACATTTTACAATAAGAAAGTATATAATAATAGAAACTTCATATTTCTGTACCTGAAATTTTCCTTTCTGCATACAAAACAGGTGGCGGTATAATTCCATAAATATGAGGTGATTTATAAACTGCTGCAATATTCACATATCTAGTACTTTCAAAAAGTTTTTTCAAATCATATACAGCAAAACTTTCTTTCATTTCAGTTCCAGCATGAGATAAATATGTCTCATTAATTATTTCAGTAGGTTTAACATTCAGATTAAAGTTGTTTTCCGTCTAAAAATTATGGAAAATAAATAAAAATAGTATAATAATACAAACTGACATGTTAACTTAACATTAGCACATTATTTCAAAGGATATATTTTTTTCTGCAACAGTACAAATTTGAAGCTATGTACATCAAATATTTTTCATTGAATAAATGTACAAAGAAGAAAATTTAGTCGAAGCTAGAAAAACTAGGCTTGTTGAAGAACTAAGAAGTTAAATAAATGATTAGCTTTGCAACATCAAGGAAATTTACTACCATATTTAAATTGTGCATCAAGCAGTATTTAAAAAATGCATTTGAATGCACAAACATTTAGAAATAGATTGTCACTTTTGATATCAAAATTTACAGAAAGATACTTTTATAATACACTCAATAGTATTAAGAAAAGTTATCCAATTTCAAAGAAGATTCTGATGAGTCAATCTTTTTTTGATACACATGAGTGTTTAATCGTCTGAAACTTACAATTTAAATAATATTTCTAAAGAAATATATCTTTATTGAAATATTCCTTTTGTATATTCTATAGTGATAAGAAAAATTCCCTAACTTTAAAAACGGTCTTGTCATAGATTTGATGTTGTCAGTCACTCAAGGGTCAATTTTCAAGCATAAAAACTAAATCCACCAGGATTTGTGACATCAAGTGGATTTCAGTGGTAAGAATAAAAACCATTCAAATACTGATTCAGCATGTCAAAGAAACAGCTTTGTATTTTAGGGATATCAGAATGTAAGTTGATACATTGTAAAAGTTACAGTCTTGGCAGCAGCAATACAATCAACCAAAGTAATTGAAAACGACTTTTTCATTAATATACAAATGAGTTGTGTAGTCAGGAAAATAATCATTATTATGCTTACAATGTTACTATATTTCCTTTATCAATGTTTACCAATTGACATTAATTCAGTAGCATCAATAACAGACTCCAAAGACAAGTTAAGATCAAAATTTTTATCATTTTATAATAAATTTGTATTGCTTAAAAACATTACCTTCCATTGATTATTAAGGAATAAAAAATTAAATAGTTAATCAAGGATACTAATTAAAAAATATATACAAATCAAATGCTTACATATTAGGCTAATCATTTATTTTATGAATGGTATGAAAACTTGAGTTGAACGCACTGTATAAATTGTTAAAAATTACTGGTAGAACAATTTATGATATCATCACAGCTCTTTTTTTTATAAATTTTAACATTTGTGATTAAGATTGTAATAGTTTCAAAAAATATACCTGCTAGACCTTCAGTCCTACAATGTATCCCTATTATGAATTTGTCTTATACATGTTCTTATCAAATAAGTGTATTTTGTTCTAGATAATTTTTCATTCGTTGTCAATAATAATCAATTAATAAATTACAAAAATATTTTAATTTGAACAGGTCTTTTTAGATTCAAAAATTGAAGTTATATTACTCATAGATATTAAAATTTATAAAAGAAAGAAATAAAATGCAACTTAAAGGAAAAAATAATTATTTATTACCATGTTAGACGTAATATCTACAAATACTTTACTGCTTCTAGCAACAGGACAAGTACTTGTTAAACTAGAACCAAATAATTTAATAAATGACCAATCTGAAAGAAAAATATCAACTAATTAATTTAAATTCTAATAGCTAATCATTTTAACTTAATAAAACTAATCATAATAAAAAACATTTTAACACATTAAAAATATCTAATTAATTACATTGAAAAGTAACTATGTGATAAGTTTAGTTTACAGTATTCAGTATATAATATATCTAAGAATATATCTAAGTATATTTTTTTAAAAAAAAAATACCTTGTTTCAGATTTTGTACAGTTGGTTCAAATACGACAGCAACTGATTGAACAAGTTGAATTACAACTTCTGAACAACTCTCCTAAAATTAAAAAATAATTTTTTAAGTGCTTAGTTATAAATACAAACTTTCATCAAATGTGAATATATTATCATTAAAGCATCGTTGATTTAAATATTAAGTCATGAAAAACTTAATAATAAGGAAAAAATATTATATAAACCTTGACAGCAATTAAATAATGAATTCATTTACTGTGTATAGCCACTTATATATAAGTTGAAAACTAAGAAAAAAATCTGAACTATGGATAAACTTATAAGTAGAACTTAAAAAGATCAGCAGTGCTGCTACTACCGATCAGGTATTGTCAAGGAACTTGAATAAAAATAATCATGTGTGTGTGTGACTCATATATCATTTATTAAATTTTAATATGTGCTAAAAATAAAATAAAGGAAACACAAAATCATGTAATTTTATCAAGATTATTGGTATGCTGTTTTAGTTTTATCAAGGACAGAGATATTGCACATTTATTTTCATTCTTCAACAGAGAAACTCTAAGAACCATTTTATACATGAATATATAATATATTTAATATCTTTAATTTCAATAAAACTAAATCTAATAAAGCAATAGAAATGTAATAATTAAATCATATACTTGATTATATACATAATGTTCTGAACTGTTTAGTGTATATTAATATTACAAAAAGTAAAGAAGTACATGGATTCTTTAAGAAAACTGCACAGATATTTTGAAAGATAACAAGTGTAAGATAAAATTCCATAAATTACTGAGTACCAGAAAACCGGAGATGGAAACTGAACAAATCGATGCTCTTAATGATAAGACATATATACAAATATATAATTTATATACTAAATTGTATATTGTAGTTTTCTTTTTACAGTCTCAGATTCAAAATTAAAATTTTGAGAAAGGCCAGGATTTAACCCTTTGGGTGCACATTTCTTTGAATAATTTTTTGCATTTTAATAATAATGGAATAATGAAAAGCAAATTTTATTAATAATTTTGAAGAGTATGGTGGATATAAACTACTTTGAAATAAACAAGAATGAACATGATAAATATTGTCTCATTTTCAACAACGTATCAGAACGTCATGTGCGACTTTGGGTTAAATTAATGCATGATGTTCTGATGCGTCGGATGCAGTCAAAGGGTTAAAAATGTCTTGACATTATGATATATTAGAATTGATAACTAAACAAACGCAAATAATAATATTAAATCTATAGAAATATAAAAAAATGTACTGTATGTTCTTCAAAAAAGAAGTTCACTTCAAAATGGTGGAATTAATTTCAAGAACTTAAGTATGTTAGATGACAATCAGAACAAGTTTAACTACTAGCTATTGAAGCAAATGATAATTGATATATTCTATTAATTTTTTTCAAGACAGAACAAGATTTCAAGATTTTTTCAAAGTAATCTCAGCTCCAGTTACAAAAGCAGCTTAATTTTTTAAACGGATAAGGGTTTTCAAGCCAAACAAACTCAAATTTCATGAAGCGTTCTTATGCACATAGGTCATCATATTCCACTGACCTAAAAACATTATGAAGAATTAAAAGGAGAAACTACTGAACATCAAGTTTGGATAAAAGTGATTGTAATCAAGTACTGTTCACTATAAGTTTCAACTCATTTGGAGAGTAGATACCAGAAATATATTGGTATGAAGAAAAATAAAGATCTCAAAACATTGAATATTTATTGAACAAATATCAAGGTAAAATCCTATGAGCCAGTATAAATTTTGTGCGATTTCAAATTTTCATCCAAAGCACTGCAGTTATTTTGCATACTTAAGTTGCATCACCTTATGCAATGTTCAGTTTCCAAAATCCCAGTTGTGCTCAAATGCGAGCTTTAAACATTGCAATTTTGCGCTATTTTACATTTCAAGTGTTCAAATTTTGAATCTTTTTTTATAATTCTTAATTTGTTATAATTTGGAATCTTTTAAGTACTACAAAACTAATTACTAAAAATTAATTTCACAATGATTACATATTACTAAACAAATATAAAATAACTAAATATCATGCAATCTACAGCAGAAGACAATTGGGATATAAAATTAATTCAATAAATACTTAAATTTTGTAATATATACATAATAAAAAATGACAAACTTTTAAACTGAAACATTTTCAAATGTTTAAATTTAAACCACAATTAAAAAAAATAGCAAAAGATTCAAGGGTTACTAAAACTCCACACAAATTTCATGCTTGTTCAGTTTATGTCATAAAATCACAAAAATATATTCAGATGCAGTAAACCAGTTTGGTGCATTTATCGCTATACCTGTTTCTAAGACTTAATCAACAACAAATTAGAAATTAGGAAGTTGATATTATGGACTAGAATCACTTCAACTAAGTAGATATATTAACCTGCACATAATTCAAAATGCAATTTGAATGCTTAAGGTATATAGACAAGATATCGAAACTTAAGTACTGTACTCTTCGTTGAAAGCAAACTATTCCTTTTCTTAATGGTTGATAATATCAAATTCAAATAGCTCATCTTGTCAAGATGCTTAAAGTTGAAATAATAGTGTACAGAATGATCAGCATCGAAATTATGGAAACACAAGCGAATAAAAGTGATATTTTTAATGCACTTTGTAAGCATTAAAATATAATAGCTGCCAGTTTTTTATAAACAGAAATGCAAACATTCTGGTATTATGAGATAATTTTATTAAAATTATGTGATTTCAAAGGTATAAAATGTCAGATCTCTCAGATTTTTTAAAGAAATCAAATTGTAGGAACCTTCAAGCAGAAGTAAATGGGACCAAAATATCAACTTTTAGAGATTCTTGAAAGAACAGTGTCTAAAGTCAAGACAATATACACATAGTGTGGTAAGACAAGCTTAGTAAAGCAAAATAAGTGGACTGAAAGAAAAGATTAGTAAAATATTGACAGGTACTGAAGCAGGTTGTAATGTCTGAAAAGAAAACAACAGCAGAAAAAATGAGGACATAGCTCAATCAGCATTTGGATTCTTCATTCATTCAATTCATTGTCAATTAGAATTAGAAGGTACCTACATAAAATAACATTAATAGCAAAGCATAAGTTACATATTCCAAATGTTAATGCCAAACATTATCTCTAATGGTGTCACACTTACAAAATTTGGTTGATTAATAAGCAAAAAAAAGTAATATGGTCCGACAAAACGTCTTCCATGCTTTCCTCTTTGATAGGACAGCTTTACATTTGTTGGATACCTGCACAAGCTTAAAATCCTATTGTCTTTTTCCAACTGTAAAGAATGGAAGGAGATCTGTCATAATATGGGTAGCTGTGTTGTGGTTTCCTGCTATTCCAATCATAGTTCTGAAAGGAAGGATTATAGAGAGAGATGTATAAAGAAACTTTAGCTGACAAATTCCATCAAAAAATGGAAATTTTGTTTAATACAGGAGCTTTAATTTTTCAGGATGAGAATGAACCTATTCATGCATTGATAATTTTCCAATCATGGTTTGATGAGCACAATCAGGGTGAAAATAGCATCTTAATTAGCCCACATAGTCATTAACCTAAATAAAATTGAACTATTATAGACTATTTTCTAGCATTCAATACAAAATCAATATCCTCAATCAGCACCTGTCCCAGAACTTTCACAGTATCTCCATGGAAAATGGTACCTATTGAATATATATTATTCTTTTAACCACTAACCACACTAGCATGCATCAGGGAATCAAGGCTGAATTACATTCCAAAGGCAGTCCTACAACATGCTAATAAAGAATTGTTTTTATAAATCAATGGTGTTTTTATCATTTTGATATTAACCTGAAGGCACTATCACTTTTGGGTCAACACATGGTTGTCAAGCAATATTTCTCTTTATCTCTTCACTTTTTCCCAAATTTTTTATTCGTATAAATACATACATAAATGCATGTGTGTTTACATATATTACGCAAGCATTTTTCTCATACTCATTGATAAGAAAATATACAAATAATTACTTACTTTACATACGGTTTGAACATCAACTGCCAATGATACATAATGTGCATTAAAAACATTCAAAGCATTCAATAATGTTGTCAAACCAGCCTATAAATTTTGAAAAATAAAAATCAATTTTAAAGTACATATAAGTCAAAACTAAAAATAGAACAAATCCAGAATAAAGAATTTGAATGCTAGAATCAATTTCACAAATTTTAGAGTAACAGTATAAAAAAATAAGATAATGTCTACTTACTATGAAGAAACTTTAACTAAAATATATATAATTTGAGAACATAACAAATTCAAAATTTTAACATTGAAACATGCTTAGTAAAAAATAGAAAAAATATTAATGAAATTTACATTCGTTTGTAAATTGACACAAAAAATAATAAAAAAGTAAACATATTTCATTCAAAAATTTATTACCCTAACAAATTTTAAATCACTGTTTCAAATTACTTTTTTTTTATAAACTGAGAATTTTAAATTATATACATTTTTAGAACAATTTTATAAAATGGTTTTAATTTTAAAGAATAGCCGCCCAACCTAGTGGAGTGGTTAGCGTACCTGACTACAGATGGGTGGGACCTGGGTTCGAATCCTGGCTCGGGCATGGATGTACTTTCTCTCTTTCTTGTCCTTTCTATGAGTGTGAATGGTTGCCTACCCTATAAACGGGTCCCTATGGCATGTGTGTACTAAGGAAGTCGGTCTCCAAACCAAATATGGTTCAGTTGGAAAAGTGGAGCAGCGCACCCCATATTGCCAGCCTGGCTGGCACACGACAACAACAACAATATAAAGAATAAATAAGACATTTTTGTAAATTGAAACTATAAAAACAGAATGTGTATGAAAAGCAATCACATTTAAAGTTTTCATAACAGAAGAAACTTTCTATGCTGTTTTTATGTTAAAATGCATCAATCGATTTATATCTTTTCCAATTAATAAAGCTTTTTAAATGTATTTTTACAATGATAATTAATATAAATTATCAGAAATGTACTGCAAACTTACTCCTTTTATATCAAAACTAACAAAAAAACAACTAATTTCAAATCTTAAGATATGTATTTTTCTATTTTCATGTCTACAGCAAATTAATTATGAGATAAATAAAACATGATAGTTTTTCCATGTCACTTATTAATATTGTTTAAAGGTATAAAAAACATTAATTTTAATTATGTTCTTTTGAAACAATAGTTTTATTAGATAATAATAGAGATATGTAAAATGAATGTGAATTTTTAAGTTTACTTAAAATTGTATAACAATCAATAATTCTTAAAGATTACATCATTATTCTCAACAACAAAAAAAAAAAAAAAAAAAGTTAAAAAAATATGTTTTCAAAATCCAAATTTCTAACAAGTACCTGGATTATTTTCAATTAATCTTTCTTCTGACAATTCCTAGAGCAGTATTTTTATAATTCAGTTTCTCAAATTGGATTTGCTTTGCTGTTATATTTCAGTTATTTTTCATATGTAGTTTTAATTAGTTAATTAATAAAAAATAATTTAAATTTTCATGTCATAAGAACATATATCATAATTTAAATAAAATTATATTAAATTTGAAATTTTTACAATAAGGGCTCTTAAATTTAAAAATCATTGCAGGCTTGATACTGAAAAATGGCAGGAGGAAACTTATATAAATTAAGTATTTTAAATTTCATCATTCAGTGTATAATTATACAATAATTATTTATGCTGAAAAAATATTAAATATATATTGTAACAAATAGTATTATAAATAAAATAGTATAAAATATTAATAAAATAGAATACTTTTAATGAATTTATCTCTTGAGAAATCATATTTTTAACTTCCATTACAGACTTACAAAAATTATATTTAACTAATTCATAGTTAATTTTATTAACCCTGTTGGGTTAAATGGAATAAGAATAGTTCAATTTCTTGATATGATTTTATCCATCTAATATTTCTATATAATCAAGTATTTCTTTATATATCTATGGAACATTTTAAATTACTTGAAAATACCTTGAATTGACATATATTTATTTTTATACAACTTAATTTGCATTTTTCCCTATAATATATGCATATGTCCCATAAAATAATATAAATTAATAAGAATCTGTAGCCAGAAATTTCAAGAGTTTCTTTTAAAGACTGTGGTCTTTAACTTATTATTATTTTTTTTTTTTTTAATTTTTAAATTTTTTTCTTGTTTTTACGTTATTTTGCTCTGGTTATTATTTTAAATGCTTGTTCTTTTATTATATCTGTTCTTCTGTGAAACTTGAGCAGTTTTGCGCATTTGGATTGATTCTTTGAATAAAGTCATATTTAACAACAAAATCTATAGCAAAAATTTTTAAGTTTTGCCTGAATTCATTCTACAGGAAAGCATATATTTAACGAAACTTAATAAAATTTTGCAAATGCCTATTCAAGGTTTTTATTTTAAATTAGGAATACATTTAAATTAGGAATCCATCATATTTCTTTGACTTCCCTCTAATGATCTTATGTTAATTAGAACATTCATAATATAAATTAAATAGTTTTATTTCAATGAAATACTTCAAATAATTTAGTAATCCATTACTTTTTTTAAATTAAAGCTGAGCATTCTTTTGTTGTATTTGTTTTCTACTTTGCAGTCACTTTTGAGAACTAAAGCAAATTCAATTGAGACTTAAAATTTAAAGTAAATTTCAAATCATTAAAGATACTTATGTCTATCAGGTTAATCTTTCATTTTCATTGGTTTTAATGAATAATAAATTCAAACTTTATTTATAATAGAAAATAAAAATAGCAAAAATAAATTTTTAGAATTAATTATGTGTGGAAAATATTACTGCTGTTATGTATTGAAAAGCAAAAAAATTTATGAAATCGATTTCTCAAGATCTACAATATGTCTTTTTTTTTTTTTTTTCTTTTTTTTTTTTAAATGTTGATTTAAAAAGTATGATAGATCACATTCTCATTTCTTATTCAACTCATTGCAAAAGATATTAAATATATTTTGAATTTTACTAAGCATATTTTGCATTGAATATCTTAATACATTTTTTGATTTAATTCTCTGAATCATTTTGAAATACTATATTTTTGAATGATACTTTAAACAATAATCTACGTATTAATAAAACTGTGAAAGAGAACTTACCATGAATTGCAAAAACTTTGTTTTCTAAATGAATCAAGCTTTTTGGGTTTTTTTAGTTCAGATGACATAAAAAAGTTAACAATAGTTTATAAATATTTTTGAAATTAATCCGTTTCCAGAATTTAGAATCAAAATGTTTTTATTATATATTGAAAAACATGTTTTTATTTCTGTAAATAATTTAGTATTACATTTATTATGTACATACAAAATGTAGACTTTGAAGTTTAATTTTAAAATGACATTTCAAAATTTAAAAATGATTTCATTTCATTTTTATATGAGATTTATCTCATTATAAGTTTTTTAAAGTTAGAAATTTGTGCAATTTTAAATAAATTTGTATTGAGTTGAGTTAAAAATAACTGCTTTACCATACATTTTCAAATTAGAAATACAGCAAATGTTAATCTAGTTCATTAAATAGAGCTTTTAATATATTTCTTTACTTCAGCTAGATTTCAGTTGAACTTTATGTTGAGGTGATTTTATATAACTTTTTAAACATCACATTAATAAAATAATAAAAATAATAATCTCTAAGAACATAAGCAGATTATGTTAGGTATTCTTATAAAGATCAAATAATGAAATACATATTTCACTTTAAAGTGGAAAATTATGAAATAAACCAAAAAGTATCTCAAAGTAAACAATTTGATATTTATTGATAACTGTAAAAAACTGAATTCAATATATTAAAAGAAAATATACCTGAGCACCACATGGTAATAATTTTCGAAATGGTGTGAGATTTTCAGTGCATACAATTTCATGAGGTAAAGCAGAATATCTAAGGAAGTTAGAATCATGTTTATAATCACCAAATACAGCTCCCTCAGGCTTAAAAGATAACTTTGGAGCAACTGTACTAGTATCATCAATAAAATTCAAGGAAGCGCAGAATTGCCCTGATAAAATATTTGTTAATTTTTTCCATTTAGAAGAGACCCTGTAATACAAATAATATAATTATTTCAAGACATTGATTTTAGTATGACTTTGTTATATATTTTTATAAAAAATCAAAATTTAAGGATGAATAATTTAATGAAAAATTAATCTAGTAGCTGCAATTCCTGATATTCTGTCCAGTTATAAACATGAATGAATGAGTTAACAAGATTTATCTTCAATTTTCAGATTGGTAAATAAAGCTTTAAATTGCATCCTAAAATAAATTAGTTTGGAACGCTTGCATATCACCAAACACCTCTTATTTTGAATTAAATCAGGTGATGACATCACACAGCTGACCCCTTCCTCTCAAAATCAATGCTACACAAGCAGAAAGACTTTGGATGTCACATATTGTTTGTTGATTGTGTCACAGACGTTGACACATCCCTAACCCACAGAGCTTTTGGAACCCAGTAAGGAATAACGTGATCACCATCCCAACCGCAGCTCAAGGCAAGAAAATTTCACTTTGCTGATCTTACGGGAAACAGTATGAAGCTAATTAGTCCTAAAATTCAGTAAATCTGATAAAAATTGAAATTCTAAATTCTATCAAAAACAAATAATTTTAAATAAAGTTGACAGAAAGAAAATTATTGAGCTAAAATATATTAATCATATTTTAAAAAATAAAATTATTTAAAACCACAACATTTATAGTAAACACATAAATATGAAAACCTGTACTAAAAAGAAAATTCAGATACTGCTAAATAAATACTTAAATGAAATCTCATACATTCACAAAAGCAAGCATTGTACTTTCTTCTCAAAACTGTAAGTCATTTATATTTCATATTATAATAAATTTAAGATTAGTAAACACATAAGAATTAAATGTACTTTGTAAGACTTACTGAAGAAAACACATGCAGAAATATAGATCCAATAAAAAAATATTTGAATTCCAAAATAAAAATATTGGATTACTGTGATTAATAAAGAAATGATTTATTAATAATAAAATTAAAATAAAAAATAATTTTATCAACACATTTCAAAACAATATATTCTAATGAAAAGAAACTATGGGCACAAAAATAATTCTCACAATCCAGTCATCCTCAAGATAGTTGAGCAATACAAAACACATTCTATTTAGATGACACATTTATTATATATTAATGCACAAACATTAATTTAAATATTTAACCACATTTTTAAGAGATATATATTTTGCATAGACCCAGAGATGGACTTTCTCTAATCCTGATAATCAAAAACAAACAAATCTCTGATACAAACACTCCATCCTGTCTCCATGTCTCTCTACCCCTGGCAAATAACAAAACCAAAAATTCTTGTACCAGTTAATTGAGTGACTTTCACAATAAAGATTAATAAAAATTAAGCTTAATAAGGCTAAATAAAAAAAATAAATGCTAATTTTTTTGTCCAGAATAATTCAGCTTCATTATCATATTTTCTACAAAATAGATTAATATTTTAAGTTTGAAGTAAAATAATCAACAGTATGCTATCATAATATTATTGTTTTTCAATTAATTTTTAAAGAAAAGTTTATCTGGCTATATAAAGAAGATTTAAATTCAACAAAAAAAATACATCAAACTTACTCAGAAACATTTCCTTTAAATAATGTCCATAATTCAGCACCAGGAGGAGCATCTCTTACAGGATATCCCCACTTTTCATATCTCCACAAACCTTGTGTTAGACTGAAATGAAGCTCCTGAACATCATACTCAGAAATTATTTCTCCCAAAGAACGGGGGAAGAGCCGAAAGTGTTTAACTGTAATTTAAATAACAAAAACTATAAGGAAAAATTAAATGCTAATTTTTTCATAAACTCCAAATTAAATTAAATGTATGTCTGGTATCATTTATGTATAACTTATTATATGCTTTTATTCATAAAATGTGATACAGTATTTTATAAGAATGTTGAAAATCCTTAATGGTTGTAAAAAATTTGACAATATTCCTTACCTAAGAAAAAAATTTCTGATTGCTTTTAATAAATTTTGAAGATTCAAATTCTTAATTAAAAAAAACTAAATTTGAAGACATATTGTGTTGCAGGATGTTTTACTAACAATTATAATACTAATTAACTTTAAAAATTGCTTCCTTTTTACATTGTATCAACATTTCATGTCATCCTCTATTTAAAACGTACTTTCTACAATTTATAAGAAAAAAAAATTTAAATTGTTACAGTAAAGCATGTTAATTAGATACACATTGTACAGTTTAAAATTCATTATTTTAAATAAGAAAGAGTAATACTTACATATTATTCAGTAAAAAATGTCCTTATCAACCATATCCATAAAAAAAATGTTAAATGATGCTAGCATCATAAGAATTTATTTTTTATTCATGTGATATTAAATTGCATCATTTTTTACTGAAAAAATATTTAAAATTTGCAACATATACCTGATATATTTTTTGGCAAAAATAGCAAACAGAATAATAAGTAAATAATGAAAGAACTTACAATTTAAAATTACTATACGCATAAAAATATTCAATTTTCTCAATTAACTTTAAAAAAAAAAGTTTATCTTCTTTAAAAATTTGAGCCATTGCTGGTTTAATATGCCAAATATTGTAAAAAAAAACAATGCAATTCATATTATTGATTTAGCACTATTGTTCAATTGCTATTCCCTATTCATTAACACTACTTAGTATGTTTTTTCAGGTGTTTCCTATTGCTTAATTAAAATAAAATATTATTTTGCTTGATCATAACATTCAAATTTAAGTACTTACAATTTACATAAAATTAATTTTCCAGTATTTTGTTATAAAACTTTGTAATGATATATAAATAAAAGGAATATTTAAAACCCTGATATTTTAAATCTATAATTATCCAAGATCTCCAAATTTTGGATAAGAAAATTAGAAATAGCATCAGACTTCACAAAATGGTAAGATTTCACTAAATTTTATAAATGACATAATAATAATTAGCCATTTATTTCAGTTTTTTCATTTCAGATCACACATTTATCTTTAAATTAAATAAAACTATTTGAAGTATCTATTTCAATAAAACAAGATGAGAAAACTCTTTTTCAGTTACTTGGAAGATTCACTTAATTTATATTCTACACATGAAATATATAACCATTATAATAAGAATATATAATATAATACATATTTTACATCATATTTTGATAACCAATAATATTAATAAGTTTTAAATGAAGATTTTATAATTTTGTTTGTGCATTGGTGTGCATTTTTATAAATTTTTCACCTCATAAATTTACTAAAATAGGATTTAAGGTGTTTTCTAACTGCCCAATGCTATTTGTCATACCATTTTGTGATTCCTAACAAATGTTCTATCATTTGGGTATGCCAACTACCTTCTGAATCAACAGTTATATTAGTGATTCACAGTATATTGTTAGAAGACACATCTTACAGTTAATAAGATTTAAAACTCTTACAACAATCTGTGTAAATAATTATTTTTTCATGACATTGTTTTTAATAGACAAAGAAGCTTTTGCCAAGCAATATGAAATTGCAATTAAAAAGCATCAATTGGCTTTCCTGGATAATCTGCATAGAATATGTTGTAGGAGTCTCCAGCACAGCTTCCTCAAAGTGAAAAGGGTTTTATCAATTTTGACAGTTTTGTAACTGCTGCCAATTTTCCTTGTTGGTCATGCTTATAAAGATATAGTGCTAACCTCATGTTAAATTAACTGTACATACAAAGTGAAAACATAATTATTCAGTACAAATCTCAGTTTAACAAAATAATTATATAACTGCTCTCTCTAATTAACAGTTATGTTGTGATTCATTTCACAAAGCTCAAGTGATGTCATATCCTGACAGCAGAAATACATAAATCTCATGACTGTTAAGAAAAGAATCTTTGAATTTTCAAACAAAATTTACTTTCACGTACTGGTTTTATTCACAGCAAGATTCTTTTCTGGAATGTCAATTTGTTTAAAACAAAACTTTATCTCATGATTTTGAGAATAAATGTTAGTCTTCAACAAGTCCTAGCACAAACATTGTGATTTTTTAAATAATTGGTTTTGCGAGCCCCCTCCCACCCATTCCAAAAAATGGAAAAGTACCACAAATAGACTGTCTCCTCTTTTGATAATTATAAACAATGATAAATAAATAGCCTAATAAATACCCAAAACCACACACATTCCACAACTTTTTTTAAAAGCACTAGTAACCACAGTATTTATAAGTATTTAAACTATAATGGAATATAAAATCAAAGAAAAGCTACATCAAATAAATTTTAATGCCTTACGGTTGAGTTACTAGATTCCAAACAAAATTAAAAATTAAAGAAACTAAAGAAAATAGCATCATACATATTCAACTAAAATTTTAAAGAAATAAAGTTACAGTATTTTTTTGAAATATTTACCAAAGGGAAAGCAAATCAAAGGGAAAACTTTAAAACAAAGCTTATGTATAAAGATAAATAATAGTAGTAATACTAACATGTATTTTCATCAGTAAGGTGAAAATCTTTTTGTATAACAAACTGAAACTGGGTATATACATGTCCAGAAGGTAATGGTTTGATTAAAAGTTTCTCATCAAATGAGTCTATAGAGGAATAACTACAAAACACATAACACAAACAAGAAAAATAGAAGAAAAATGAAACTATTTTCATAGACATTATATAATTTAAATAATAATTATAAGGATGCTGAATTTTTATTATTTTGATCCATTCATTTGAACTTAGTTTATGATACTTTTAAAAAGTGCATATGAGAATAAAGTTAATTACAGTTTTAAATGAACAACAAAATTCATTTAAGGTGGTTTTATACATTTGAATAAACTATACATCGCTAGATAGTTTGTTTACTTGAATTACCGGCTACTTATTTTCTCCAACTAAAGAACCACTAACCATAGCCAACAATTTCATAATTTTGAACCACCGTCAAGTGAAGAAGAAAACATGCGAGGTGGCACGCCATATCTACTGACAGATTTTTCATTTTGCAAAACTAAGATTTGAGATTAAATATTTTGCATTTCACAAACTATGATTTTTTTTTATTATTATATAAAAATAGTACAAACCCTTTAAGGAAATCAATTATTCGGTTGGGTCTGATTTAGAATCAAGGATAGTAAAATTCGTTGTTTTCAGCTGGTAATGAGAACAAATTTTTCCACAATGCAATTGTGGCCTGCTTTATGATTTCATTCATAATTGACAAAAACAGAAAATAAGCTTTTGAAACTTTTATTTGAAGATCATTTCCGCACATTTATTTTATTGAAGAAAGTAATGAACCAAAAAATAACAAAGAATTGGCTCTTTCAGGAAGTCATGAATATTTAAATATCCAAATGATTCCTGACATAGTTTATCTTCAATAAAAGATATCTAGATTATTTTTATTTTTAGCCTCTATCATAGCTATTGTCTATATTTTTCTAGACCTTTTTAAGTAAGCCAGGTTTTATAGTATCACATTATGATACAATAACTGAGTAAAAATAGCCAAAGATTTCAATAAATTTTTCTTTACATTCTTCAGATTGATTCTGCAACGTTTTTTAAAGATAGTAACAATTGGCAATCAATAATTTACTTAATAACTTTTTTTAAGCTTAACAAGAGCTTTTACAGTGTATTTTCTAAATAATATAATTGATTCTGCTCTAAATGTTTCCTTTTTTCTCATAAAACAAAGTAATTAAATCTTGGTGTTGCGGTAAAACCAACATTTTCCAAGAGTTTGCTTATATGTGTTTAAATGATAATTTGGAAGGAATTTTTCCAGTAATCACAACACCCGCATTCTAGTAAAGCTGTCTTAGATATATAAAATAAATCTTTTAATCATCGCAATTGATAATAAACTTTTTCAATGCTCCGTCTGTTATTTATAAAGATCAACTGCAATATTTTTTATGGCTGGCCAATTATTCCATTTAAAGAAAATTTAACATTTTTTTAATAATTTTGAGTAAAGTGAATTAAGCACTGTTCAAAACAATAAAAAGACAATGATGTTATGGTTAATTTAGCACTTCGAGAATTTTTTGATTGACTAATATATTATTGACAGGAGTAATAGGCTATATTAGATAAAAAAAAAAAAAAAATAATAATAATAACAGTTGTTTGGCAGAAAAAAGAGTTCTAGCATTCTGGTATAAAAGAAAAAAAATACAATCTGTGCATCTAAGAAAAATAAATATAAGAGGTGTTTCCTCGAAAGAAAATTGTTCTTAAATAGGTGTATGGTTTCCTGGACCACCAAAAATGTTGAGCAACTTTTTTGAGGCATCAAGTCAATGAGGGGCTATTAACTAGGGGCTGGTGCATTCTATCAAACACCTCCAGAAGAGCGCTTTCCAGTTCTTATAAGGTAGGAGGGGTGAAAGGCATCCAGCAACTCGTCTGCTTAGAATATCTCAAACATGTTCGATTGGTTTTATGTCAGGAGAGCTCGCTGGCCAATCCATTCTAATGATTTCTTCTTCCAAAAGGAAACGATTTTTCAGGTTAGAACGGTAAGACCTGCAATTGTCGTCCATTAGTAAGAAGTCCTCTCTAATTGCTGCCGCATAAGGGACTACAATAGGTCTGAATATCTCATCTCTAGTTTCAGAGCTCTGTTTCGAATGATATGGAGATTGTGAGTACGCCCATAAAGATGCCAACATAGACCATAATTTCCTTACCACCAAATCTGATACCTTCGTGCAGTTCACTGTATTATTTATAATGTCACGTTTCCTTGAGATGAAAGGAAAACGCAGGATGAAGAGTAAAACAGGAATCGTCAGAGAAAAGATTATTACACCACCATTCATTTCTCTTCCAGGTCACATGACCTGTTCAACACTCCTTGTGGGCGTGACGGTGTCATGATGTTAACATAACAGACCACTGATGGTGAACATACAGCCCTACAACGTGAATGCGGTTTTGAACAGTTTGTGTTGAAACTGTGTTAACAATAGAAAAATGAAACTGTTGTTGAAGAAGAGTGGCATTCTTTTTTTCGGTTTCTCCCAGACGTTAGCATTAAACAATGGTCTTCATTAAGCGTAGTTGAACGTCTATGACCTTGCCCTGATCTTCAGCCTGTATTTACAGTCTCCGAAATATGATTCCATCCTTTAAATCACATTTTGTGAAACTCCAACTACTTTTAAAACTTCCGTTTGTGTTTGGTTCCCTTCTATCAGTCATCTCTAAGCTTTTGATTCGCTTAAAAGCCTTCGTTGAGACTTCATAATCATCGAGACAATACGCTTACTGAATTTCGATCGCTCTTTTCCGCTTTGTTTTAGATTAATTTAAAAGCCAAATTTTATTCGCTGCCATTAAACTTTGGAATCCAGTTCAGTTTTTGAGATTTAATTTTATATCCAATTTAACTTATTTTAATTAAGCTGTCAGAAATTTCCTTATTCTTTTTAAAGTGCATTTTTCAACTTAACATTCAACGTACATGCATTTTAAATTTATGGACTCAATTATTCATCCAAAAAGAGGTGAATTTTTAGAAAAATAAGACTTCTCCCACCCACTATTCATTTTATTTATTTTGTGCGAAGCCTCTTAAATCTGCCCTTTCTCTATGCATAAAATAAAATTACGTTTTGCTGTAACTATGTGTTTTAATAAATTGAACTTTTAACATAATTTATGAGCATTTTAATTATTGACTCTTTTGACTTATTATAGAATTTCTTATGTGGTTGAGATATCAATTTACTTATTCACAAATTTTTCGTCATTAAACACGTTTTCTATTTATAAATTATTTTAGAAGAAAAATTATTTGAAGAAAAACAATTTCATAATGTAAATAGAGAGCTATAGCTTTCTGTTCACAATATACAATTAATATTCGTAATATATATTTGTTATTTTATTTCAAATAATGTATAAATATTTCATAAATTACGAAACTTTTTCTGTTAAATACTAAATTAATAGTAAATTATTAAATTTAAATGTCAATAACAATTTTTCTTAAAATTCTCATTTAGAATATTTGCCGCAAAAAGAGATTATTTTTTTTACTAGTCATCATCCATAAATGGTGTGAGAGAGATGAGGGTTAGAATTATTTTTTATAAAGAAAAGATTTCCCCACAATACAAAATGATTTGATACAAAACGAACTTTTGAATTTTTGTAACTGTTCATTGATTTTCAAAGTGAAATTATTGTAAAACTATGCCTTTCATCTTTCAAGATTAATCTTGCCTCTGTTATATAATGTTTTCTATTTTTATTTTAATCTAAAAAAAAAATTATCTTTAACACGCTTCTTTGGTCTAAAAAAATTTTATATTGTTTATAAAGAATATAAAAAGTTCAATCCTCAATAAAAAATTACTATTCAACAAAAATTTTCACATTATTTTTACATTTTGTGTGCTTGGAGTTCATTATGTAATCACTCTTATAATCAAATAAATGAATACTTACATAAAATTTAAGGAAGAAAGCAATAATTATTACAATACAAAAAGTCACACATCGTTAAATTATTCCAAGTTTGTAGAATAATTTTCTTCACTTCAAATGTAATAGTAAATTAATTAACGAGAAAATATCAATGTGTATATCATAACTATAAATCACACTTAAAGGATTTTCACAAATATATATACTTAATAAATTTAGATAGATATTCGTATTCCATCTACAATAACTGCTAAATTGCTAATTTTTGTAAATTACGACATATCCATGAATTAATAAGTTGACATCTAATATATTTCTATTAGACATCCATAGTGGTCCACCAGGAAACATCTATTGAATAGCCTTTTATGGACGTTCAATACATCATATATGATGTCCATTGGATATGGTGGACGACTATTGGATATACCTGGTTGTGTGGAATGAGTTTAAACACGAATGCACGTACTTCTGGCATTCGTAGCTACAACTGACTTTAAAAGAGGGCACCATTTATTCTAGTCCATTAAGTTTATTTTTTAGTCCGAACATGAAGGATTCTAACTAAATATAGTTATGATGTTATTGCAAGGCTGTTATGAAAGAAACTTTTTTAAACTGGGACTTTTAATCATAATATCTATTTTGAGATTAACAGCCAATCAAATAAAGTAGGAATACTAACATTGACGAATGTAAAAAAGTGCTGTAAAAAATACTCATAATAATCTAACTTGCGAAAGTTTTTTTTCTTTTAATTAAATTGAAATCGGGGCAAGGTGAGACATTTATTTATTTATTTGAAAAAAAAAGTGGAGGGGGGCAGCAAATTTAATACTCTCAGTTGGATAAAACATTTTCTCGTCTCTGCTATTCTGATATTATTAAAAGATTTATACTTAAAATTGTTGGCTATAACATCATTGTAAAATCTGTATAATATAAAAAATAATTATTCTGGAACATTTGTAATTTTTAAAATTTATATTTGTATGCAGAAAAATTTTATTGAAAAATAAGGACATTAAATTTAGCGTGTTTGAAAAATTGAAAAAATTTTATTTCAAGAAATCTATTCTAATGATCATGTTCTCTTACTTTCTTTAAGGAAATTCCAATCGAATTAACTTTTTTTATATTAAATTTAAATTAATTTCAACATATATCAACAGAATTAAAAGTATAATTAGAAGAAATATGTTACATGCTCATTTATTTTTCACTAACAGAAAATAATCATCAATTAATTAAAATTATCAACTAAGAAGAAAGCAATTATCAAAGTTTGATTGTGAGGTTTGGTTTGGATTTTGTTGTACAGGATAGTTTATGATGTGATGTGACGTATTTGCCAGTGTCTTATCTTGTTCTTTGTTCTGTATGTAAATAATTCGGTGTTACTGACAAAGAAATTGAGAACTCTATTTTTGGCAACATGCCAAGTTTTAGCGGCAGAAAGAATGAAAAATAATAAAAAAATTATTTAATTGTTTAAAAAACAAACTCAGGGGTCTGTGTTTATGAGCAAATTATTGCATTCAATTTATTCATCCGATTTTGGAAAATTATTTAGTTATGTAAATTTATTATATTAATTAATTTCCTGTTAAAATGTTTTGAGTGATGCAAAATGTAGACTTTTCTGAAAGCTAATATTTGTGGTATGCGAAAACAATGTGTTAATTATTTACATTTTTAAAATCATTGGATATGATGATATTATGTTTTATATTTTCTTTCTTTGCTTATTTTTGAAGCGGACTGTATTTTACATGTACATACGTAATATAAATATATATTTTTGTTATTGGAAGAAAAAAAATTTTTGTCCCCCACCGTATTAAATATTTTAATGCTTAGATATATAAAAAGTGGAAAGCTTAAATTTTGATCGCTGTTGCCTGCAAAGATTTTAAATGTATCTGAATGTATTTTTCCACTTATGCTAGATGTGGTGAATGCATTTTGAAATTAATTTTATTTTAGGTATGCAATATGAAACCACTTATTAAAAAAGAGAAAATTTCATCATCATCTGAAGAATTAGCTTCACAACGACCAAAACGAAGTACAAGTCAAAAGAATACGGTGAGTATTTTATTATTTGAATGACTCTAAAGCCTGGAAATATATTATATATTGTGTATATTATGCTATTGTATTTCACAAGTGCTTACATGTATGTTTTCATTAAATACAACTTGCTTCTGCCATATTCTGAAATCACAAATTTATAGATACTATAATTAGAAATTAATATATCTATAAATGTGTGATTTAAAACCTCAAATTTTATTGTCATGTATTCATACTCTATCTCAAAATTAGTTATGTTTTATTTTTACATTTAAAAATTTAAAATTTTCACTTTTGCTTATTTAAAATCTTGGATAATTGAATACCAAAAATACATCTTATAATATATTTTTTATTAACAATATTAAAATAAATGAAAATACTAAAAATTTATATTTTAACTTGTTAATTTAAAGCATAAGTTTGTTTATAAAAACCTTGTTGATTTGTTTTTTTAATATCTTTATGGTACATCTTTAAGTGTTTAAAAGCACTTTTTTCAATTTTTATTATGAATGATATATGTAAATGTAATTAGAAAGGTTTATTGATATTTTTTAAGATTTTTTTGTGATGTCTATGTATATATTTTGAATATTATTTATTTTATATAACTTTACATAACATATATTAAAAATTGTGTTATGAATTTAATTATAAATGATCAATGAACAAAAATAAAGTTAAATATATGTAATCAATTTACTATTTAAACTTAAAAGAAAGTTATAAATTGAAATTTTTTTTTAATAATTAGTTTTGCTCTGATAAATTATAATTATTAAGTTTTATTGATATAAAAAACTATTGGAAATATGTGAATGTAAATTAAGATCATTACATAATCTATTAAAATTTTTATGTAAAATATGTGATACAATTTTTTGTAAAATATTTAAAAAAAATTATGCACACTATTTTTAACCATTATTGACAACCATGCTTGTTATATTAGTATTCTTTATTCTGTGTAATCATTTTTATAAATTCATGGTTTGAAAGCAAGTAACATATTAAATTTATTATAATATGATACTAATATTGTTTATTTGTTTTGACAAAGATTCTATTTTATTTATTTTTTTTAAGCTTTTGAAATTAATGTTTCTGATTAATTTAATGGAAAAATAGCTTATTTCTTAAAAAATATTTTTAGTAAAATTAATTGTATCTTGATTTCACTTAAACTTCTTTCTTTATAATGTAATGATCATGCTGATTGCATTGAGGAGTTTGCTAAATCTAAAGATTTAACAAATTTAGATTTAGATCAATTGCATTTAAAAGATTGGTATATGGTAGTGTTTTTTAAAATAAAATTGTCTACACAAAGCTTTTAAGATTTATTTTTATGTATTGCATGCTCAGATTTTTTTTTTTTTTTTTTAATTTATAATTTTTGTTCATTTAAATAATGTTTAGAGAATAAGCTCTACAAAGCACAATAGCATTATAAAATACTTATCATAATCATCTGAATAAAATTTATGTAATAAAATATAAATGTATAATATATTTTATAAACAAGAAAGTAAACACGTCATAGAACAAATAATATCCACTTTCAAAACATTTTAAAATCAACATATCAATCAATATATCCAAATTATTTTCATGTATTGTATACGATATGTGAAAATATGAAGTGTGTCAAATAAACCTTTTGAACTTTTGTATTGACATATAGCTTTTTATAAGTTGTATATAAACCATATATTGTGGCCTGTTTTGCCTTCATTTGTGCCCAATGCAGCTATAAGATGTCAAAGATCTTATAACTGCACTGGGCACACATGAGTTGGTCATTTTATTGTATAAAACTTTATTATTGTCCTTAAAGAAAATTTAAGTAATTGAAGTCTGATAGAATTTTAAGTTAGTAATAATATTAATTCATTTTTATATTTTTTCATAGTGTACTTTAAATTTTTATTTTTTCCACCTTTTTTTTTTTTTAAATATGATTAATTATAGTACATGTATTCATACTATAAGATGTATTGGATTCAGCTGTAATATTAAGATTTATTTATTTTTTTTATCAAATTTTCTCAATTTATGGGCTTATCTCACAATGACTGTACACAAAACAACAATGACAAAAAAAGAGGTTGTGTAAATGTATAATATATATACTTGTGTGTATATATAAATCAGTGTAATGATTTTGCTTTATATGTAATTATATATTTTAACACTTTACTGATAAAATTAAATTTTTTTAATTAATAAAAAAGAAATTATTTTGCTTATTAATTTT
>JAPDSC010072289.1:1501616-1526981 GCA_026290005.1 Latrodectus geometricus | reverse complement strand
GATTTATCATATAATAATTGGATGATTAGCATTTCAATCTATCATAAGAAAAGATCATCTACTAATAGTATTTTAAATGAAGAAATAGGAATTTCCATACAGGATAAATGTATATATATATTTAATATTTGTCTATATTGTTGAAATTATATTCCCATTTTGATTGTGACAATTCATAGTGTTAGTTTCATAATGCCTACTCTCAATTTTATAATGTTAAAAAAGTATAATTTAAAACCATGTATAAAAATGTATTTCATTCTTAATTCTTATAATTCTGTATGCAATTAAACAGTAATAGATTTAAGTATAAATTATATCTTGAGAAATGTGATTAATAAGTTGTTTTTCAAGTTTAATTTTTATTAGCTTGATAAAATTATATTTAATATTTTTTATGAATTTCTATTCATACATAAAATGAAAAATGTAAATTAATTCTAAATCTAAACTTTTGTGTTGACAAAACTAAGTTTTAACTTTGGTGTTCATTGATACAAATTGACGTGTGAATTTGATGCATCAGATCTCCTCTTCAAATTCTAGTATAATACTGTTGACTGTTATCAACCACATAGTGTTATATTGATTTTGTTTCAAACCCATGCCATTCTCAAGTATCCTGTAAAGAGTAATATTAAAAATATATGAGCTGTTTATTTGGAAAGGAGCCTAACTCCATTTTTCAATTTTTTTCCAGTTTCCATGATTACATGCACAACTTCATGTTATTTATCAGTAAAGCATTTCAAGTTGCTTATATTCCAAGCAATAATTCTTGACACATAAGTTTTCAGAGTTACTTCAATAATTGAACCGTGTAGTTTGAAATTGGCCTAACTCCATTTATACTTAAATCAAGATATTTACTATTGATAATATCAGAAAGCAGTGATGAAGGTATCCCGAGTTGATTACCTCAGTAGCATATTACAAATGCAGTATGTATGCTCTAAATTTGGGTATTCACAATTTTCATAACAATAATTTTTATATGTACGTTTTTGCATTTTTGAAACTATTGCATCACGAGGGGCTCATAAAATTGTTTCATGCATCCTAAAAAATGTTAAAAATTTAAGAAATGAAAGACATAGCTTATAGTGACATGTATGCTGGGCAAAATAGAAGTATTAAGGTAGTTTTAATATGGTTGAAAATTATTCAACTTTGGAAAGTAATGTTGATAATTATAGATCACAAATATTTATTATCAGGACATTCATTTTTACCAAATGATAAAGATTTTGGTGTGGTGTAAATGTTATTTAAAAAAATACTTTTCATTTTCTAAGATTATTAAAAAGTGCTGGAAAGGTAATAATTTTATTGTAAATGAAATAACACAAGAAGATTTTGTATTAAATTTATATTTCCTATTAAAATAGTGGTAATTATTAAATAAATAATATGTTTTTATTTATTAAATATTAAGCAAATAATATGCGTTTATTTTTTATTTTTTTATCAAGAATGGAGTTAGCCACTTGCAAAATTAACAACCAGATTCATTATTAAATTTGTAGATGCTCAAGCCATTCAACATCAAATACTGAAAATAAATTTATTATTAGAAGTTACAATTAAAGGGTATTTTTAAGGGGGTAAAGAACTCTGATGGAGAATCAATAAACCAGTTAAAATTGTGTTGGATGCATTTTGTCTGAAATGACCATATGAAATTTTCTATAAGACCTCAATGAAGGAGAATGAAAATTTTGAAGTCCTGAATTTACTACCACATCAGGTTAGATCAAGAAAGTTAAAAAATATTGTATTGACACCACTGTATAAGAATGTTAGACAAACCAAAACAGCAAAATTCAAGGAGATAAATTGTCTTATTATGATATATACCACCAGAACATCATGATTTCTTCAAATTCCTTTCATATGCACAAAATGTAGATTAATAGTAAATTGTTTTGTAATAAATATATGCTTGTAATTTAGTACATTATGTAGATAAATAATGAATCACCTAAATTGTGTTTCCAAAGTGTTTGAAAAATGTGTAAAATAAATTCAGTTCCCCCTCCCCCAATTTGAAGCATTTTAAGTTGTGTTGAATTGATTTGGACATCTTCAAATTTCATAACGAATCTGGTGGTTAATTTTGTAAGTGGTCAAACTAAATAACTCCATTCTTGATTTTTTTAAAAAAAAAACATATTATTTACTTAATAATTGCCACTATTTTATAATAGGAATTATAAATTTAACACCCTTAGATAAATTTATGTAGTATGACTCATTAGTATCCCATACGTATGTTTTTCAATTCATTGAAATGCAAACCCTTAAATATTTTGATTCAAAGATAAATGGATTTAGGCCACTTTCAAAATAAACAGCTCATATATGAATTTTTATTTTTAATATTATATCAAATAGGATTTAGTTAATTTTGTAGGAAAACAATATTAAACAAAAATTTATAAATTTTAATATATACGTATAAAGGGTGCACCAGGATTTGTGGGTAATATCTATATATATATATAGTATTACCAAGCTGGCAGCTGAATCGTTGACACTCTTGCCCGTATTTTAACAGTTCATGCATTTGAATCCCACTTTGGGTATTGATGTTTTAGTTTTTTAGAAAACACTTTAAACTGTAGTTATGAGTCAATTTAGCTCTCATGTGTAAAAAATGAATGTTAAGTAACAAAAGAAAAATCAACTATATTTGCGTACGGCTTTGCTATTATTTAAAATTAGAGGCATTAAAAATGTAAACAATTATTGCAACTATGCTAACTAATTTGTAATAGGTAGTATTAGCATGTCAGTATGGATATTTATTGTATTATAATATAAATATTGCTTTTCATCCCTGGGGAAAAGATTTCAATCTTTTAAAAATTAAGTAACAAAATATTGTACACAAAAATTATGTTTTGAGAAAAACTAGAAATCTTGGAAAATTTATGATTATATTTTGAAGCAAAATTATGTCTAAAAATTTTTTTCTAGTCATAATATAAAAAAAATTTCATTCAAATATTTATTTTGGATCAATTATTTGACTGCTTCATTTTATTTGAAAAATAAATATTGAGATCTGTAGCATGAAATTTTCTTATATCAAACAATATGAATTCTACTATGACTAGTTTGGCTGTGTTGGTGTCCATGAACTATTTCTCTAAGTTGACCCTTTATTAAGTATGCTAAATATTTAAAATGTCAACAATAAAAATGTAATTAATCATTAGAACTTTGTGAAAATTTTGAATATATTTTAATATTTTGAAGTGCATCATATATATTTTCAATTATTTATTGTATGGAATAAATGGTGTTTGAAATAGTGTTGATGAAAACATGCAGAATGACAATCACATTATAAATAGTCTTAAAATTGATGTTTTTGGATTTTGCTTTTATGTTTTAAAATACTCATTTGATAATTAAAGGAAGAAATCAGTAACGAAGCATTGTTTGAACTGTTGCATTTAAAAGGAGTATTTTGACTGCTTAAAAAAATTTCAATGTAGTTGATTTGTGCAGTGGCAGTTTGCTTCTTAAATTTGAAAACACAAATGTGTTAAAGGACTTATCAAATTTTACAGCAGAATTTGTTTGAATTCTAGATTCTGAAACGCAAGGAGTTTGACAACATTAGCAAATGTCAAATCCATAGCATTATTATTATTATTGGTTACTAGGTGATTTAGCTGAAATATTTTATGTATTTAATATTGCTATTGTAATATTTTGTTATATATTTAGTATTGTTTAAAAATATTTGATATTTATTTAGATTTATTCAGATTGGTAACATTGATTAATTGGGAACTCTAGTTTTTATAAAAATGTATGTTTATAGATTTAGCTTTATTACCTGGTTTACTCCATGGCTAGATTGTATTACAACGTTTTTTTTTTTTGGGGGGGGGGGCTCCACTGCCTTATTAATTAAAATCAAGTTTAATTGATATGCTTTATTTTATCTGATTTACTTTATATGTGCTTTTTATATTGTAACCTTTGTGAAATTAGTTTCTTGCTATTATAATTTAATAGTTCTGTAGAAAAGTACTTAATGAAATATTAAAAATTTTTTAATTTAAAATAGTTTGTGATTGCAAAGCTATGTTTAAGAGTGATTGGTAACTAGATATTGCACATAATGATGTACCGTATTTTCCCGTATATAATCCAGATCGGCGTATAATCGGCATGGCCGTTTTTTCGAGTAAAAGCAAAAAAAGCGTCGCATAATCCGCGACAATTGTTTTCGGCGAATAGTCTAAATATCAGTACAGTCAGCAGTACATATTTTAATATGTACTGCTGATAATATAGATGTCACATAAAGTAAAAAAATGCACAATAGGATTAACAATTTAATAAATTGTATAGAAAAAAAAAAAAGCATTTATTATGAAAAATATCAGTCTTGATCCAGTTTATCGCAAAGTGTGATAAACTTGAGATGAAAGCACGAGATCGATCAAAAGCAATAATTTTGAGAAGAGTCATGTAAAACTTATTGATATTTAGCTTCTAATAACTTTTAAAACGATGTTAGACATATTTAAATTAATATATATTTGTTTTGTTAATATTTAAATGAAAGAAATGGATTATTTACAAATTGTGTATTTTATACAATTTTTTTTATACCGCGCGTGTTTTGTTTTTCACTTCACATTAACACATTTGACGCCATTGTTTTTATTTGCTTTCGCTATAGCTTTTAATTCAAAATCTGCTGTGTAACTTAAAAATTTTCGCTTCCTTATGACGATATACGAATTTGAATATTTTCAAAACGAAACAGCTCACGTCAAGGCAAATTGCAAAATGACGTTAGCGAATTTACAACCGTAAAATCTTTAAGAGGAACCGAATTCGTTTTTGATCATAATTGCACAAAGCCAATTATAGTTTAAATAACTCTGGTGTGTCCTGATACCACCAGTTATTTATTTTATGAAACAAAGAGTATTTCTTTCAAAACTTTCTTGTAAGCTTTACTGATGGAGAATGTTTTTTTATCAGATAATCCGCGGCGGCGTATAATACGCACAACGAAATTCAGAACTTTTTAACACATAATCCGCGGATTATATACAGGAAAATACGGTAATTTAGGTTGGCCTGTGCAATAAATGTGCAACACTTCGCATATAAATTGGAAATCGGGTCAATCATGAGAACATCATTTCACCATTGGCAACATATGTCATTTGCATTGATGACACATTTTAAAGTCACACCAAATGTGTTAAGTACACTAGGATTTTACTAATGAACTATCATATGATTAAATAATTAAATAAGATTCCCTTCATCTCTTCATGGCTAGAACAAAATAGTATTTATGTGTGATGCTCTATAATTAAATATTTTAAAAAATTATATATATTGATATTTTTTTATTTAAAATGTTGTTTGTTTTGTTTATCTAATCATAAATCATTCCATGAGATAATGTTTCAACAATTACTTTGCCTTGTTAGTGTAAGTCGAGGAAAAATGTGACATGTTTTATTTATGCTTAATAATCTGAATTTTAAGATATATAAAACTATTAAAATTATGGGATGAGATAGTTCTAACTTCTGATTTCTTCAGGATCTAAGCTTCCAAGTTTCATAAAAATTTAAAAGAATTTTATTTAAAGTGTAATATATTTGTTCAATAAATACCATTTTGTTTGTATTTCTTCTGGATGTAGACATTTTAATGGTTATTAGTGTTCATATAATTGCTTCAATATTTTTATAGGTATAATAATAAGAATTTAAATGTCATTTGATAAAAATAGAAATAATTTTGTGTGCTTTAAATTTCACAAAATCAAATCTTACAGACAACTTTAGCATCAGCACTTTATGTTTATGTTTTAGTAGCTTATATTTTTTCTTGTTTCTGACTTTTGATCTTCATTTTTTATTATAAAAGTAGTATGATCAGATTATATATGAACATGGTTATGTTTGGGAAATATAGTACTTTGCCTAATTTATGCCTTATGTGTTTTGAATTTTTTTAGAGCAAAAGTACATGCTCAACGCAAATTTGCTCAAGGTTCCACCCCTACAAGTCCTACTCCAACACCCCAAAAAGTTCCTAACCATGGCAGCTCTACAACAGAGCTCATACCTTATCGCAGACCAAAGACAGAAGATTTCTTGACATTTTTATGTTTAAGAGGTTAGACTGAATACATTTTATATTTGTGTGCGTACTCTTAAAAAACATTTTTAAATTTTTATTTATTTTTTATTCTTTCATATTTTTAAAATACTTTTTTAATTTATGATTTCATGATTTTAACATCTGTGTATATATTTCAGGTACTTCTATTTTACCTCCCTCGCTAGACTTCTTAAATTGTTGCTCAAAAAGTGATACAAGCTCTGAATGCCGTAGTTTAAGTCCTGAGCTTGAAATGAAAGAATATTCAAATAACTCTGTAAAAGTGGCTGCATCTCGGGATAAAATCAATACCAAGGTAGAAAATATCACTAATGGCATTTCTCGCAAACATACTGCTCTTAAGGCTTCATCAAAGAGGCATCCATGTGCTCCAAATCCAATTAAAAAGTCTAACAGCAAATCTCACAAAGCGGTAATATTTAAGAATTTAAATAAAATTCTCTTAGTTAAAAACATTTTAGTTTTTTTGTTCTCCATGTAATGTTATTTTTTGTTTTGTTATATGTCTGATAGTTATCTTGATTTCCTTTGAATAACAAGTCTTAAATATAACCAGATTTTTCACCCAATTTATGTGAATTTTTGACAAGGGTTTTGTGTGCTTTTTTAAAGCTTATATTTTTATGTATTTATAAATTTTTTTGTATATTTTATCTTAGTAAAATTATTAAGTTATCTCTAAATCTTCATACAAATATAATATAACAAAGTGCCATTACTTATATTTAGCTATTTCAGAACAAGTTATAATTAAAATATTAAACTTTTTACTTAAAATTTTGTAATAAAGATTACTAATTTTTATATCGATTTTATTAACAAAAAAGAAATAATTTAGATATTACTTAACTAATTTTTTCTTCAAATCTTTTGGTGAATTTGACAATAATTTTAAATAGTTCTTTGCAAGAAATATGGCTGGTTTCCAGCCAAAGCCATCTCAATCAGCTTACATCATCTTGATGTATTCAATACTTTATTTCTCAGTCTCTTAGCTCTCAGATC
Source organism: Latrodectus geometricus (assembly GCA_026290005.1). Lineage (NCBI taxonomy): Eukaryota > Metazoa > Arthropoda > Arachnida > Araneae > Theridiidae > Latrodectus > Latrodectus geometricus. The sequence continues at coordinate 1,519,799 of JAPDSC010072289.1, read as the reverse complement.
ATTCAATCATTTTTCTCTTCTACTTCTCCACATAGTCCTTGGTCTTTTCCTATTTCCCTCTGGAGTTTGGAAAGTTCATTTTTAATAGGATTTTCCTTGTATCAAAATACATTTCCTAGCCACATAGCCACCTTATTTGGGAGGACTTGATCACTTTTACTATGTTAAGTTCTGTGTATTTTGATAATCCTACAATTACAATCCATGACTACTGTAAAATGAGATATTTGGTTGTTTTTAAAAATTGCGCTATATGCTCTAAATATTTTTGAACATTAAAATTCTTACAAAATTTATGCATTATGTATCATAGCAACATTTTTATGTATTAATATTAGGCAATATAAATATTAGTAATGCATTGCTAAATCCATCTTTTTTATGTGCATGTAATTTAAGGAATTTAATACTGTAATATTATAATACATAATTTATCATTACTATTACTTGTTATCAATTTTTCTCAGTTATAAAATTAATTTTATTCAGTCTTTAAAAATGGTGTTAAAAGTAGAAAAATTATTATGATAATTAACATTAATAGATATTCTGTCCTAAAAGTACATATTAACTGGTGTTTTGTCCAAATAGATGGATCTAACAAGATACATTAATAATGTAATTTCAAATTTTATTTAAGAATCCCTATCTAAAGAAAAGAATTGAAATAATAAAATTATGGTTATACTGTTACTTTATTGCACTGTGTTTGTATGCAAACTAGTTTATGATTTTAGTTTAATTATTAAAATTTCAAATCTTTAAAGTTCAACCTCTCTTTTTACTATCCAAACTGGCATCCAAATGTTTAGCATTCTTCCTTTTGAATCAAGAGCCTGTATGTTCAAATCCCAGCTTGAGTTTGGATATTTGGTAGTAGCTTAGAATACACTCTAAATTTAAGCCTTAGACTAATAAGTCTAATGTACAAAAAATGAATGTTGAGCTACAAAAAGTTTCTCATTTTACTAAATTTGTGTAAGTAATTTTTCTTTTCAGGTAGATTTTGAATATCATTCATTGAAAGTTTTTAAATAAAATTTCATCAAATGCTTTGAAATATTCAATAAAAAATTGAAATTACTTTTTTGTAATAAGCTTGATATTGTAAATACACTAATTTCTTCATCTATACTTTATTTCCAAAATATTTCATAAGTAGAGAGCTACTTTCTTAATAAAAATGATATTTCTAGATTCAGTCACTTCATATTTGTCATTACTTATCTCTGATGTAACATTTAAGTATTTTCAATTGCAGTCATTTCTAGTAGCTTTAGGTATTAGTTTGAAGGAAATGATTTTTTAAAATTTTGGTGTATAATCTTGTTTTATGTCATTTTCATGTAATTGAAAACATGTTTTTTTCCTGTCTCTTTGATTTTAATAATGTCAGTAGTAGTCTAATTTATCATTATTTACTCATTGACATATACCTGTGTCAACTGTTACCTGGAGTTAGCCTGTTTCGGCTCAGATAATAAATGCCAATTGAATTTCATTTTGAATAAAGGTATAAAATTTTTAAAAGTATATTTGTTTGGATGCCAAATATCTTAATGAAATGTAGTGATTGTTAAAATTGTTCTTTCATTTAAAAGATTTTATATTGTCATATAAAAAGTCTACTTTGTTTCCTGAGCAATTTGATAAATGATATTCATATGTTCCATTAAAATTATTTACTTTAATAAAACAAACAAATGAACTAAAAATAATTTAAATTATTATTTGTCATTTATTTAGTAATTTTCAATTTACTGTATATAAGAAATTATAGTAAGTGCTCTTATATATTTTAAAATATTTGTATTTGTCTAAAAGCACTTTTATAATTAATGACCCCTTGATGAGAATCCATTGTACTGCTTTGAATTTATAAAAATTATTTCTAAATTACAAATAGCACTTACATATAAAAGAAAATTTCTATATTGTATAATTTGCTTTGTAGATTTGTTTTATATTCAAATAAATAAATGAATCTTATTTGCAGGTTTCCCTAGTGCGTAAAAAGAAATTAAGGGATGAAAGTGATATTGAAGCCATACATTCAAATGTTGATCTTCATTCTCTAACATTAAATGGTAGAACACGATCATCAACTTTGCATGCACTTAAAGAAAAATATAAGAAACAAAGACTTGCTGCTGGTAAGAAAAAGTTGTTGCCTGCAAAAACTGCAAGTACTAAAAATGGAAGTTTCCCAGTTTCAACAGATAAAAAAGCAGCCATCTCTAAATCTCAAAGTATTCAAAAAGAACCCAAGAAAAATTCACCTATTAATATTTCAAGCAGGAATAAAAGTAAATCAATTGAAGTGGTGACAAATAAAATTAAATTAACTGGTAAAGATAAAAAACTTGCAATGGAAAAACGAAAATCTCTACGGTCAGCACATTTTTCAAAAGGAATTGGTCGTAAGAAAATTATTGGACTGAAGAAAACAATGTGGTTGAGGAGAGCAAAATTAGTTCCTCCTATTGTTGATGTTGATTCAGATAGTGAACCTGAAATTTTAAGTACTTCATCTGACAAGAAATCTCCAAATCAAAAAATATCAGTTAAACGAGATGGTTCTCCAAGTTCCAATAGATCATCTAAAAGACTTCGTAATCAGTTAAATACTGAAAAGACAGAAACTAGTTTGACTTCTCGACAAATATTGCTTAGAAAACACATGCAAAATAGACTGAAAGCTAAAAAGTCGATCCTTCGTACAAAAAATTTGAATTCTAAAACTATTAGGAAAAGAACTCCTGTTAAGCAGATTATGTTAAAAAAAGAAAAAAGGAATATTGGTCTGAAAACTATGTCTCTCAGAAAAGATCTCCAGAATAAACGAGTCACTCGTAGTGCCAAACAACAAATTGAAGAAATGCTTTGGGCAAATCCTGATAAACGTGCCAAAGGGCAACTGAGTAAAACACCCTTGCAACAAAAATCGGATAAAAAACGCCACTTACCTGAACCTCAAAATATATCAAAAAGGCAAAAATTAGAGATTTCAAATAAAGATAAAGAAAATAAACTGGCTGAAATTCCTGATCGATTATCAAAAAATAAACTAAAAAAAGATGATTTAAATAGAACTTCTAAACAAGCAATTCCAAAAGGTAAAAGTACAGTTGTAGATTCTGTTAAAAATACTAGAAATACCAAAAATAGCTCTATATTAGACATTCCTTCTGTATCTGGTATTTCAAGCAATAATATATGTAATACTAAATCAAAGGTAGTACTCTCAAAAAATAAAACAAAAAAGGAAAAACCAAAGGTATTTAAATCTAAAGTTGGGACTCCTAAATTGAAAGTTGAATCAAGTTCAAAAGTTGAAAGTAAATTGAAAAATGGAAACATTAATCTTATTGATAACGTTTCAAATTTGAATTGTGAAAATAAAAGTCTTACTGTTGTAGATTCAAATAGTTCTAAATCAAGAAATGAAAATTCAAAAGTAATAAATAAAGATTCTACATCAATATTATCAAATCCCAAACTGAATCATAATTCATCTCATATTAAAGACTGTAAAATATCTAATAGTTCTCGGTGTGATGAAAATGCAGCAAGAGAAGTATCAAAAACTGAAAATAATGCGATTCGTTCTAAGGTTTTCGGTTCCAAAGATAAAGAAAGGTCTACTTTTGAGAGGACAGTTTGTACAGGATCCAGTCATTCAGATTCTAGAAATTTACTTGCTTCAAATAAAGTTTTAGGAATAAATCAATGTGAAGGCATTCAACTGAATGATACTGATTCTAATTTAGAAGAATTAGATTCTAAAATATGCAATGAAGGAAATATATCTTTTAACAATGTAAATAGCAATGTAATTCAACACTCGTGTAATAGTTTTGACTTATCTGTTGAATTCAAGGAACTAAATGTTCAAAATAATTTAAATCTACATAAAATTGAAAAAACTAGTGACAAAGATATTTCAAAGTTAATGACTCTTAATGTCGAAGTTGAAGAATTAGCATCCACACCAGTCTGTGAACCTAGTACTAGTGGATTACCTAAAGTTCAAATTAAATGTGAGGAAATTTCTCCTGATGATAAACAGGAATTACCTCTACATACAACCCAATTTAAGAAGCATAATGATAAAAAATATTTTAAGAAGTCTCGCTGTGATGATATAAAAGTAAACAGAAAAAGTCTTGATCGAAGTTCAAAACTCTTGCATAAAAGTAGTGCAAAATCAATAAAAAATTCCAAAGAAAAAAATTGTGATAAAATATACTCTGTTTCAAAGAAAGAAAGCATGAATGGGAGTGATAAAAGACCTTCAAAAAAAGATATTAATGCAATTTTGCAAAATACCTTTGACACTAGTATGTCTGATTCTTGTAGTCTTTCAGATAGTAGTGATAGCATAAGTTGTGATAAAGTTACAGAAAAAATTTCTAACAAAACTAAATCCTCAAAGAAACAATTTAACTGCAATGCATTTTTGAAGTGTAATAAAGATAAACAGAATAATCGTAACTTAAGTGATGATAGGGAAAATTTATCAAACACTCAAGATATTAGTTTTAGCTTAAATAAAATGTGTGAAACTAATTTAGAAACTGATGTAAAATGTGAAAAAGTTAATAAAGACGAGAAAAAAGTTTCCAATATGACTTCTAATAAAATAGGATTAGATTCTGATGATGATTCTGATAATGATTTGACTATTAATCAGTACTTAAAGTTAATCAGTAAACATGATTCTTCCGTTTTAAAACATAAATCTTCAAATAATGTTCTCCTTAAAAAAGAAATGAATCAAACAAAAGCTTGTGTACATAATGGTAGTACAGTGAGTAATAAAAACGATAGTGAAAAAGAGGTTTTGAAATCTTTAAAAGATGACAACCATGTTAAAAAAGAACATGAAAAAGAGCAAAAATCTAAAAAAGAAGGAATATCCAAACATAAAAAAGACAAAGATCATATTAAAAGTAAAAGTCATGAGAAATCTCTAAAGAAAGATGAAAAAGGAAGTAAAAAAGATGTTGAAAAATCTTTAGCAAAGCTATTGAAAAAAGAAAAAGATCGTTCTAAATCAAGTAAGAAAGAAGAAAAATTGAAACATAAAAGGGAAGGTTCAAGTAGCTCTAAGTCATCTAAGCGAGATTTTGATAAAGATGGCTCAAAGCTAAGGAGAGAATCTGAGAAAGATATGAGCTCTTCAGAAAAACAAATTGATAAAAAAGTGGAATTTTCAGAATCAAAAAAAGATAAGACTAGTAAAAAAGAATCTTCTAAGTTATCAAGGTCTAATAGCTATGATGAAACAAAATCACCTAAAAAGAAAAAGAAGTATAATGAGTTTAAAGATATAGAAAAAATAAAAAATTTGATTAGTAATTCAAGCATTTTAAATGAAATTTCTGGTTTTAAAGCTTTCAAGCGCAGACTTTCGGGTGACAAATCTGACCTTAAAAAACGCCTTTCCAAAAAGAAACAAAAGAAATTAGCTTTATTGAAACAGAAAAAATTATCAAAAAAGCTGTCTTCAAAACTTCTAAGAAAGTATTCTAAGAAGAAAGGATTGAAATCTAAAAAAAATAAACTTAAAAAGAAAGAGCATAAAAAAGAATTAAAAATGTCTGATGCATCTAAAATTCATTCTAGAAATAAAAAACAGAAACACAAAATGAAAGAGCATAGAAGGGATAGTCAAGAGAAAATTAAAAACATTGATAGTTCTTTAGCTGCTACCAGTAAAAATGTCACTTCTTGGTTGTCTGATACCTCATCTCTCTTTACAAAATCAACCAATGAACAAAGCCATCAAATTACGCAAATGAATACAGTGTCTAGTAGCAATGTAGAAACTTCTACTAATGATATAAATTCTTCATCTGCATACATTATTGAAAATTTAGCAGAAGTTATTCCTTCTACCAAATCAAATGCTGTTGCAGCAGAAGTTTCACAAAATATTCCTGCAGATTTAGTACTTAATTCTAGTGAAGAATTAACAGGTATTGTAACTACTGAGTTTCCTGGCGTCTTTGAAGAAGGATTTTCAGCAGGCACTATACTTCTAACAACAAGAGACAGCGTATCTCAAGTTCCTGTTCACTTTATTCAAGATATACCTGTTCCTAAAACTATGGCAGATGCTGCTACTAATACTTGTGAAGAAGACATAGATGATGTTATTAGTGCAGTTCCAGATCATTTAAAAAATGATGAAATGTCAGTGGGTACACAAACAATGACTCCTGCTGGATCACCATCTCCAACTATTGAAATTCGTCCTCTTGTTTCATCAATACAAATAGATTCTACTTTAAGTGAAAAATCAAATGTATTAAAATCTACTTGTGTTTCTTCAACATCTACTTATCCATCTGAAACATCAGTACACATCACTTCATTAAATGCTTCTGAGAAAATTTCAATATCCAATACCTTAGAAGCACCTTCGCCTTCTGTGTCATCTAATAATTTTAGAACTTCTTCCAAAACTGAGGTAGTACATAGTAATATTGTGTCTTCAGGAAATTCTGAACAAACTACATTTCTTAGAGCTTTAGAAGTGCCTTCATTTACATCATCACCTAATAATTCTATAACTTTATGTTCCAAAGATGAAGATTTATCTACCTCCTCATCAAATGCTTCTAAAAAAACAAGCACTGTAAATAAGACTTCAGTTCCTCTGCCATCTAAAATTAAGAAAAGAATACCTAGTGTTAAAAAAAATAAAGCTTCACTCAAAATTACTTCTTCAGATGATGAACTCAATTTAAAAAAAAATAAAGCTTCAATTAAAACCACTTCAAGTATTGAATCTTTTCCTTTGGATTCTGCAAAAATGGTTGCTGCTCCTGTATATCGTCCAACTTCAGAAGAATTCCAAGATCCTCTAGAATATATTTTTAAGATTTATCCAGAAGCTGAACAATATGGCATTTGTAAAATTATACCACCAGCTTCTTTTAAGGTGTGTAACAGAGTGCAAATTTTAACTTATTAAACCTCTAAATCTATGGACTTCTTACATTTAGTTGTAAATTAATTTTAAAAAAAAAAGTATTTTTTTAGTATTTGATAATTTTATTAAAATTTCATTTTCACTTTTTTCATTATATAGCCTGAATGCAAAGTAAATGATGATTTAAGATTTATGGCTCTGAATCAATATTTGCATAAAATGTTATACAGGTGAGTACTTAAGTTTTTTTTTTTTTTTTTTAACTCTTATAAGATTTTAACATTTAAAAATTTATTTTTGCATTAAATTGCTAATTAGTAAATTAAATGTTGTAAATTCTTGCAATATAATATTTCTGACATGCTTATTTTAGATGGGGACCTAATGTTCAACACACAGCTTGTATCAAGAAACATTTAAAATCTCAAAAGGTTAAATTAGAACAGGCTCCTCTAGTAAGTTGAAAATTTTTTTTTTACATTTTTAATCAATATATAATTTTTTTTTGATTAATAATAATTTCACTGTTATGTTAAATAAAAGATTGATAGATGAATTTTTTTAAATTTATTTTGTTAACATTATTATTTTAAATTTTATACATTTTTTTTTCTATATAAATTTATATCTTAATTAAATAGCTTGAATTAGTTGATTCTCTCTAAAAAGTCTTTAATAATTTCTCATATTCATAATTTTTCTTACATAATTATTAATAATTTAATTTTAAATTTAAAAATTCACACAACTTAGCAAAAGTAAAATCTTTTATTTACTATAATCAAATATCACGTGCGAATTTAAAGAGCCATAATAAAGCATGCCATTCAAAAACATTTATTTCTCTTTATATTTTTATAATCAAAAACTGTGTGTATGTGAGTCATGTTTCTCTCATTTTGAGTTGAAGGTTAAATCTACATGTATCTGAAATCATATGGACATACAATGCCAAAAATTATTTTTGAAATGCTCCAGGGCACTGGCGCAAATTTGTGACAGGGGAGAGTAAATGAGAAAACACTTTTGCGTGCCTGCGTGTTGGCTGGGAACTAAGTGTTTTTCTTACTGGCACAAAAGAGTTAAACAGTCTGATTTCTAACAGTCATTATAAACTCGATATTTGTTCATTATTTTTCTTTTCTGCTAAGACACATTTAGCCGTGGCGTGTTTTAACCTTCTTTTATACATTATCACGCCTTCTCAAATATCTAAGGGCAATCATGCAAGATTGCCCTGATTTCAAGTTTTTTCTGGAAATTAGACTGATCTTGCTCGATCGTCCTTGAAAATTCAAGAACCCATGCTCACAAATATAAGAACAGCTAGAGCTTGAACTGGACAAAACAGCATTTAATATGAGCAATAATATTATAGTACAGAGATTTTCTTGGTCATTAATTAAGATTTTCTTGGTCATAACTAATCTCACCATAAATCTCACAATAGACTAATCTCACCATAAAAATTGCTTTCATTTAAATACACTAAATAAAAAAATTCATGTGTGGAAGTAACTAATGAATGAACAGTTTGTTCAGTGAGATTAGTCTAAGCTTAAATAAAATATCACTTGATGTCTTTTCTTGTTTGAAAAATGTAATATTTGTTTATCTTTTGATATAATTCATTATTTCTACCAAAATAATTTTTTTTTTTTTTTTTTTGGAACAATTACAACCCAAACTTTTAAATAAAGATTCTTTATGTTATATATCAATTACATACCCTTGATGTGTATTCATGGAATACATTAACACTATCAATATATTTTTCCAAAATTCTTACTATTCCATATTAATACCATGCTTAAGTTAAGATACCATTAAATTCATTTCTGAAAGTAATATACTCAAATTTTTTTTAAGCTATGTAACACACTTTTATTAAACTTAAAAGATTTTATAAACTTTATGTATGGGAGTTAGTTTTGCATAAGACTTCATATCATTGGAAAAAGAAAGTTTCAACATTTCATAATGTGAGTTTAACGATGTTTTTAAATGTGCACATAATATGAATTTAAAATGTTGATAAATAAACATGTGTAAAGTTTTATCTTTCTTTATTCAATACTTTAGATAGTTAACACTTTGGAATATATTTCAGAAAAGTCAACCAAGAATAGGAAAATCTTTTTAATTATTTTTGTTCTTTATATTATTAGAAAATAGTTTTTTATTACAAAAAAGGAAATTTAAAATCCCATAACTATTATAAATTTTACATATTAATAAAATAGTAATGGATTATGCTTACATCTTATTCAATTAAAGCAAATTAAACAATATGTTGAAGCTAAGGGTAATATTACTAGTATAATTGAATACAAAAGCACAACAATATGATTTTCCATATTTAAATTTTATTGTATGGTATATGGTATCCCAAAACACAATATTGTACACAAGCCAATATTGCACTCTTTATAATAAACTTGTCTCATCCTCTTCCTTTTTCCATCGGTTTTAGGAAGTATATAAAACACTGTCTGTTGGAGTAGGTTTTTTCCCAATGTATTCTAGAAAGTGTCAACCTGGGAATGAAATTAACAATGAAGAAATTATATAATGCTTGTTCTAGGAGATGGGGAAAATATTTTTTGGTAATATTTTTTACCTCGATTTCTTGCAGCTGGGTAGTCTGTAAGATCATGAACTACTTGTGGTTTCACAATTTCTTTTTTCTTATCTTCAAACTCAATCATTTCTGCAATTCCACTGAAGAAATCATGCAAACATCCTTTTTCATTGTGTCATTTTATAACAATAACTTTCATGTCATATGTCATAATATTCCAAAAAACTGATTTTCAATGCATTCCTTTCTTGATCAAAACATTTCTTCAGCTTCTTTCTGCCTTAAAATGTGCTAGACAAGAAAAAATTTTATTTCACTTACATTCACTAAAACCTAACTTTTGGCTCTGCTTTATGATTTTATTGCTTATCTGTAAATGCATTTTTGAGCACATCTGTTTGTTTATATAGTAATTTTGTAAAACAAATTGCTATTAAAAATAGATCAATATATTCAGTTTTTTGTGTGAAATTTGATGTATAAACTGTTGCACATGTTTGTGTCAGCTGAAACAGAAACCTTGGAGGGGAAGGAGGAAGATTATTCAAACGTGTAAAATGACTTTTGAATTCTGCTTGACAAAATATCACTATCATCATCATTACTTTTGATATAATATTCATCAGCAGAAATATTGGTATCTAATCCCAAGGAATCTAAACCATACTCTTCATTGATGTCTGAATTAAGCAGTGTGAAAAAAGAAAATTATTTTTAAAAAAACTCACTGAAAAGCAAACAAATAAAACTGTCTTTTTTTATCTGACAAGCCCACATTTTCCCTTCCTTGACTGAAGTTGTAATCGATGAAAACAAACTCAACTTATGCTTCACCAAATAAAAATGTTAATTTTTCTCTTGTCCGGAGTCTGTTCAGACATCACAATTACTGCACGTAGTAGCTGGTTGAGGTTAATAATATCTGAATTAATGATGTGATTTATTATATAAAATTTTATAAAATCATTTTCGTTAAGCAACATTTGATTCAAGTTTTCCCTGTCGTAAATGCGTAAAACATTATATTTCACGTTACAATTTTAAAAATTCATGATTAAGTAGTAATCTTCTAAAACCATTGTGTTTTACAAAATTATTTTAATGATAATCAGAAGAGTTTTACACAGATATTATATTAATATTGTTTATTGTTTTTGATTTGGGTTAACAATTTCCTGTGAATTCAAGTTTTATTATTTCAGATTGGTGGTATTGAATTAGACATATCAAAATTTTATCACACTGTTCAACAGTTTGGTGGATTGCAACAAGTGATAGAAAAGAAAAAGTGGCACAAAGTTGCAGATGTTATGCGAGTACCTAAAGCAGTAAGTTGTAACAATTATTAATAATTGTAAATTATTTTTTCATGCTTAATAAGAATTAATTTCTTGGTATCTTAACAAACATCTGAAATATTTATAATGAATGAATGACTGTATAATATGTTTACTGTTGTAAATTCATTACCAGATTACTATGTAGAATTTCTCATACATATAAATATGCTCAATTATCTGAAGAGATTTTGAACTTTACCAATTAATTTTTAATAAGTCTCTGATGATTATTAAATGCTCTATAATTTTGAATCACAGTCAATAAAATCAGTACTTGAACTGGTACCCTTTTTTTGAAGCACTAAACTGTATCAATTAATAATTTCATGAATTCTCTAATGCTTTACAATTTAGAGTTAAAATAATAGGCTCAATGTTTTAAGTTGTGCTCTTTCCTCTAGTTTATTTAAGGATAAGGGAAAGATGGTAAATTTTTGAAACCTTAACATTTATATTACAGTGTTTTCTGATTGATTTAAGAAGGTTAATACATGATCCCTCTTTCTATCAGTTAACTTCTCCCAATTTTAGCCTTAAAAACCATAGTGAGAGACTAAGTAGTCGTTTTTCCAAGCACTTACGTTTGTTATAGCTTTTCCAATAGCAGAACAGTTAAAAGTTTTTGAAGTACAGTGTTTGAACATCTGTTTTCATGCCTTTCATGAAGATTTTTCTAAATAGTGGGAATAATTTACATTTCATTAGAAATAAACTTGATTAACTCTTAAATACCTACAGGGATAGATGTGCATGCAGAAAGTAGAAGCATAATAAATTTCACAGAATCTTTCATTACAAAGAACACAGTATTACTAAGCCATGGTGAGTCTCTCCTTTCCTAAAAATTTACTGCCTAAATTTATTGGGGCTAAACTTTTGATGATAAATAAATACTAGCATCAAATTGTTATGCCACTTGTTCTTAAGCAATCAATTAGCAAAATATTTAATACCTGGGATTTATTTTTTACATTATAAACTTTGTATTTTTTCAAAAATGGAACCATATTAAATTATCTGCTGCTTTTGTATCATCTGATTTTTTTAAAATAGAAACGTTTTGCAATTTTAAAAGTAATGGTTTTAATTAATTTAGTTTTTCTGTTTTATTGATTGTATTACTCATTACTGTAATTTCATTCATTTTTATTACTGTATTAGTTTTTTCTGCTTTATTGATTGTATTACTCATTACTGTAATTTCATTCATTTTTATTATTTACTATGTTTCATTCAACAATTCTTTGTAATTCTTATTGAATATCAAATAATTTCATTTTCAGGCCCAAGATAGAGTTACAAAACTTTATGATGCATATTGTAAATATCTAGTCTCTTATGATACTCTTCCCTCAGAAGAAAAACAAAAGTTGGAAGAAGAAGTAATTGCTGATCATGAAAAATATCTTAAGTTACGTAATTCTTCTAAAGACACTGATAAGGATGAAGAGTTAGAAGAAGATGAAAACCCAGAGTGCGTTACTAAGGTTTGTTTCAAATTAAACTGCTCCTTTTTAATTTAGCTTATATAATATTTTTATGTAGATAGAAACAAAAAGGAATTTATGTATAAACTGCAATTTATATTGGATGTAATTGATATTTTTTTATAAAGACATTCTTATAAAAAATGTATTCATTGTAAAAATTGAAGATATTTTTTAGCATTTCATAATCATGTATTACCTACATTTATTTTTAATTCTATTTCATTTGAAGTGTTATGAATTGCGATTTATACAAATAGTGATAGTTGGCTAATTCATTGTTCTTCAATGAACTGTTCTATCAGATCATCTATTTGATGTTCGAATAATAGCTTCTATTCAATCTGAATTAAATTAAAACAAATGTTGAAGTATATATAAAATGTTTTTATTTGTTATTGACAATTAATATATTGCTGATAAAACCTTAAATATTATATAAACACATATAAAATATTTTATTTATTGTGAATTATAATTTTATGAATAGTATAATTGAAAATTTGCCGAATAGTATTAATTAACAAAGAAAAATGAAGACTATCAATGAAATTTCCTCTCAACCAATATATCAATTTAAGAGCTAAGTTAAAAAAGATTGCTTCCATAGTAAAAATCATGTTAAACTTTTGGAAGAATGGATGAATTTTGAGTTTGTTACTTTACCCAAAAAAAAAAAAAAATTAGAGCCTTTAATTTTTTAAAATCTGTATTAACAATAAAGGTTTCTTTCCTCCCTCTAAATTTTGAAAATTGTCTAGTATTAGCATAAAACATTGTAACTAATCTCATTGCAGTTTTTCATAACAAAAGAGAAATTACCTTGGTAAAAAATAAACATCAGCAAAGTTAAATAGAAGAGTTCTAAAATGCTTGCAATTTGTGCTTCAATTAACTGGATCATTGTCCAGTTTTCTAGTAACAGTTTGTTTTCATGGAGCATGCATCATGTAGAAACCAATCAAACTCATTTACTAGTGTTAGGAGGCTTATAAAATATTCTATCCTACTACAAAGATTGATTGTGTATCATTCTTTTACGATGACAACTTAGATTTAAGTATTGATTACTACCATTTTCTATCTATCTTTTTCTGTACCAAATTATCATTAAATAAATAGCTGCCTAATAATCAATTTTATTATGTTACTATAGTTGATGAGATATAAATAGACATAGGATTTTTTTTAATAGCATAATTATTTCATTTATAATAGGGTCGATCAATGCCTTTAAGTAACTTCTTCAGAATTGCAAGGAACACGATGAGTATGTGGTTTAAGAATGATCAGCCACTTCCAGAAGAAGTTGAAGTATTTATTTATTTATTTATTTAGTTTTTATATTAAAGGATTTTTTTTTCCTTATTAAGTTAACTTATAAATAATTTTGTTAATGTTTTATATCTTTGCACAAAATTGCAAGAAACGTTGCATCTTAGTAAATTGAAATTCTTTGCAGTTAATTTTATTTGTTTGTCTAATTTTAAAAAATCATTTTATTAATAATTTAAAAATGTGTTTTATTCATTAAGTATTTTCAGATTTTTTGGCAGTATTTCAAAGAGATTCGATCAAATTTTATAAAAATGTTACTTATGCTTACAAAATATTTGAAATACAAGTTTTTTGTGCAAAAATCCAATTTTACTTTAATTTCGATTTATCATTTATATTTAATTCAATTTCCTAGAAATTGTTTAATTTTCCATTAAACTATGACAAACAAGGATATCAATGAACTACTGACAAATAGATATTTCTCTAAGAAATGAAAATTCTAAATATGATTCATAATATTTTATATATGTAGCAGTTTACTAACTATCTGTTAAAAAGTGTAAGTAAATATATCAGGTTATCAGGAATAGTTTATAAACAAAATAATCTTTAAATTCTTAATTTGTGAACCATGAGATTTATGGAAGAGGAAATACATTTTATATTAATCTCATAAGTATTCTATTTTAATTATTTAACATTTATATAATTTATGTTCGATCAAAATTTTATTTTAGTTTGCTGCATATTGTATAAGTAAATTGCAGTTCTTCCATAGGTGCCCTAGCTTAGTTTGCTTCAATTTAATATTTACTGCCATTTTGAAAAATTTCATGCATGAAAATGCTTTTGCTATAGCTTGTTAAATAGTAAAATTTAGTGAATGGTGCAGATTTCTTATTCTGAAAATTATACTGTAGTGGTAATCTTGTATAAGCATTTCTTTGAAGTTGACACTAGTATTGGAAGATAAATCATAATCTGAGAAGCCATTTATTTCTGAAAATATTTGTGAAGCTCTAACATTGTAAACTACTAACACATGATTTTTCTGAAGTACAATCAATTGACACCTGAATTAACTCTAATGAATGGATGGCATCAAGAAATTTTCTTTAAGCATCATTTCAGATCCAGCAGTGTGTGTGATTTTGCAAAGAATAATTTGAGTAATTTCATAATAATATTAATCATATTTTAATTCTGGGATAAAAATTAAAATCTCCAAGGTTTCAATTTTATTCCAGAATTATGATTGAGAACGAGAACAGAACTCTCACACACAGGATGGAGAAATTGAGGCATCATCCTGGTGAATGTTCAGTATTTCCTGCAAATAAGGTTGCTTTAAATTCAAAGTCATATTATTTATTAGTTGAATTTTGAAGTTAATTTCTCCTCAAATTTGCATTATGGATACTGAATTCAATACTTAACAAATGTAAGCAATCAAAAGACCAGGTGTTCTTCATGAGTGACAAACAATTCAATCAACCCACATAAGAAGTGCACTTTTGCTACTTGATGAAGTTTCACTCAGCTGAATCATTCAAAGAGAAATTTCAAGAATTGTGGAACAATTAATTTTCTAATCAGTTTCTTGTTCTATTCATTAACTATTATTTTTAGTCCTTTATCTCATTTTCTGATTCAATGACTCAGTAATGTGAGTCAAATTGATAATATTTGAGAATTCTTTACCTCCAAATTGGTTGAATGTTATTAAGATAGGAATTAGTATTTGGTATCGAGGAAAAAATCT
Organism: Latrodectus geometricus; assembly: GCA_026290005.1. Classification (NCBI taxonomy): domain Eukaryota; kingdom Metazoa; phylum Arthropoda; class Arachnida; order Araneae; family Theridiidae; genus Latrodectus; species Latrodectus geometricus. The sequence continues at coordinate 1,504,408 of JAPDSC010072289.1, read as the reverse complement.
CATTTCATGGCTAAGTTTATTTTGATGAATAATATCTTACTATTCCATCATTGTTGTGTTACCTTTTTTTTGTATTTAACTATTAAAAAACTTGATTCCAGCTAAAGTAAATTTCAAACTCTAATTTGATTTATTTCATATGAGTTTTAATGTTTATCTATGTTTTAAGATTGAAGTGATTATTGAATTACATTTGATATATTTTAAGCACAATATTAATTTGAATACTCCATTTCTATAATTTGAAATACTAAATGATCTTAGTGTTAGGATACTGTATTTGTGTCAAAAAAAAATTAATTCATATATGATAACTGTAATTCAATTTTAAAGACTTTAAATTGTGATTCTTTATAATGTATATCTTTATGGATTTCTAAAATATGTAAAGAATCAAATTTACTAAATTAAGTCTTGAAATTTAAATTTTTTAACTTTAACCCTTTCGCGCCTAACGGGACACATACGTCCCAAGCAAATTTCAAAAAATTCTTTTGCGCCAGAAACGCTTCTCTGTCAGAACCGATGGGACACATATGTCCCAGTCCTAAATCAGTGTTTTAAGTTTTCCTAAAAATATAACATTTTAGTTAACAATCTAGTGTGCCCTACTCATAGTTTATGCAACCAAAATTGTTTTTTTTTTTTTTTTTTTTTTTAAATGGTGTTTTTTTTTTTTTTTCTTTTTAAATAAAATGTTTGTTTATTTTTATAGAATTCTAAACTTTACTTACTGAAAAATTAAAAAATATATATTGTGTTTGCTTATGGCTTTCCATTTCTTGTACTTTTTAATTCTTTGGCTCTAAAAGGTTGGAATTAATGTCTAATTGTGTAAGGAACATCCCATTAGGTGTGCCATCATTACATCAAACTGGATTTTAATAATTTAAAAGCTAGAACCAAGTTAAAGATGCCCAAATTTGACCAGTTATTCACAGAAATATTACATGGACCTATTTTACAAGCCTCACCTTCCATTTGTGAATATTGATCTTTGGATTGTTCACTCATTAAACCTGCGAAATTCGAGCCACAAACATACTTTAGTTCACTGAGCTATTATGGCCTTTTAAAAAGACATGTTAGTTCTTAGTGTAATAAATTTTGTAGAAATAATTTACTCAAAGTCTGTTGATAATTCAGACAATTAAAGTATCAAAATAGAAATTTGATACTTTTTTTCTCTCAATTGATTCTTTCATAACTATTTAACATATCTTATTAAAATTAAAAACGTAGCTGCAGTTCTTAAGAAGCACAGGCAATATCCAAAATTAATTCAATAACAATTACATTTGCTTTTTTTTTTTATTTATTTATTTATTTATTTATTTTATTTTATTTATTTTTATTATTTATTTATTTTTTTTATTGACTTTGAATTTTTAAACACGTAATTTCATTGAAAATGCAGTAATTTCATTATAGCTCCAAGCTAGGTATAAAATATTATATATATGTACATTATTTATCTGCTTATGAAATTTTGATTGAAATTGATGATTTTTAATAAATGCTTATTAAAATAATCTAATTACAGGTTAACACATAAAAAACTTTACTTCAGAAATATTGATGTAGTTAAGATTCTAAAAATAATAATCCAGATTGCGTAGATAGGGATTATTTTAAATGGGAAACTTACAGATTTTGGATAATTTTACATCAGCATTTTTCTAATCTTAGCAGTAAAATTTGAAAGTTTATATCTAAGAAAGAAAATTTTACTATTTGATTAAAACATATAATTTTTTGTACTTCATAAATACTTAAATTTAATGCTTTTTCTTTAAAAGCGGTCTTTTTCAGGTTTTTAATTTTCCGGCTACTTATTTCTGTATCATGAATAGACATAGAAATTTTATTAGTAATTTCATATTTCCAATTTCTACTGTATACTTTTGGAGTTTACCAAAAGTATACAGTAGACAGTACAAAAGTAGACAGTATTAAAGTGTACCTTATTAGTGCACTACTTCAACTTGTTCTCATATCAATGTAAGAAATAAAATTGTGGAATTAGGGATGGAGATAAGAGAATTAAATCTATTGTGTACATTGAAAATATTAATTTTTTTTTAATCCTGTATCTTGATTTATGTTAGCATTCTTCTTCTTCCTCTTCTTCTTCTTCTTTTTTTTTTCCAAAATTGTTTAATAGAAAACTAGTTTTCCAATAATTTTACTTACTGTAAAAATGTGTTGAAAAGGAATCAAAGTAAAGTATTTTTTATGACTCGTTTTCCATTGTTAGTTTTGTCGTTATGAAGTTTTGGTCATTATGCTTGTCTGAGCTTTTATTGTAAAAAAAGAATTTATTTTAAATATTTTTTAATTAACTGAAAAATTTAAATGTTTATACTTTTCAACTTTCTAGTCAGTTATTATATTTCATTTCTATAAGGAAATAAAGTGTTGAATTACATATGCACAAATTTTATGTTTGTTAGATTAAAAAAGTATTCACAGCAGCTTTCTTGGAATGCTAGTTGAAATGTTATGTGTGTGTAATATTTGTACATTTTGTCCATTAAACATTATGTAATAAATTATATTAATTTTTATCAGTAATGCTTGAAATAAGAGTTTTGTATTTTATTATTATAGCATGAATTTTGGAAGATTGTAACTGAAAGAAATCAACATGTTGTTGTTCATGCTGGAAATATTGACAGCAATACTAGTCAAAGTGGATTTCCTATCAACAGAAGTCCATTTGCAAAGTTAGTTGCTAAGTAAATTTTACAAAAATTATATTTTAATTTTTATATTATATAATAAACTCTTTA
>JAPDSC010072289.1:1475635-1501516 GCA_026290005.1 Latrodectus geometricus | reverse complement strand
TATATATATATATATATATATATATATATATATAATGAAAAATGTATTGTTTTTTTTTACCAATTTTGTATTAAGTCTTTTTCTGGACACAGTCATGAAAATAATTTTTGTTATCTTATCAATTTTTTTCATATATTAATTTTAAATATTTTATTAGATTAAAATAAAAAGCAATTTTCTTTTAAAAGTATGTTTACTTCAATTAGTGAAAATATATTTAGCTCTAATTATATATATTCATGTAAAAAATGATACACATTAAAAAAATTTTTAAAACATTTAATCATGTTTTTAAAAATATAATTATTTTAAAATGAATGAATGCTACAATTTCCATATTTTATTATTTAGTTTGCATTATTAATCATTTACAGGGTTTTCTGTTATTCCTATTCTGTGTCACTGCTTATCACTTCATATTATTTTGTAATTTTTTTAAGCATGTCTTTATCAGAAAAAGAACATTTTAGAATAATTGATCTGAAAAGTCATTTCAGTAGCTACTCCTCTATTACATAAAGCCATTACATTTTTAACATTAACTTCAAATCAATCACTCAATTTTAAAATGATAATTTATAGTTTTAGATGGTGGGCAACCAAGCCTGTATGTTGAATGATTAGTACTTTTCTCTTCAATTCCGCAGTTCTTGGGTTTGTTTCCTACTGTTAAGATTGCTTGAAGTACACTTAAAACTCCTTGTTGAATTAGCAACTATGTTATTATAAAGTGACAAACTAACATTAAGCAATCAGTATTCCAAAAGTTAAGCATCAAATTTCTATGCTTAAGAACTAAATTCTGAGAGGAGTACAATGCACATACTTTGCTTTTTAAGAATTGTTTTAAAATTACGTTTCAAACGCAAACCCATACTTCTCCCTTGTTTATCTGCCTCTTTTTATTCCCATATGTAGAGCTTCAAAACAGGTATATTTCTTGAGATTACTGTATATTTTGTAGCCTTCCCATTTTAAACAGTGTGTTTTTAAGAAATTTAAATTCTAACTAATAAAATTTTGTATTTGTAAGGAATTTGAATAGGAAATTGTATATTTACAAGATGTGTTAAATTATCTGCTAGGTATTACAAGTCCTACTCTTCATGTTGGTATGTTATTTACCACAAGTTGCTGGTATCGAGATCCACATTCATTACCTTGGATTGAATATTTGCACACTGGAGCCAGTAAAATTTGGTAATTAACAATTTTTTTTTAATTTGATTATAGAATAGTTATTTGCAGTTTTTAGTAATCAAATGTTTTTTTTTTTTATCATACTCTTGCATTTTATGTTTATGAGCTTATTATACGTTTCATAGGTATGGGATACCTGCTAATGGTTCCGAAAAATTCAAATCTGCAATGAAGAAAATTGTGCCTGAATATTGCATTGATAAGCCTTTATGGCTGTCATCAGAATCATCAATGGTATAATTTATTTATCTAAGTTTTGCAATATAAAAGTATCTTTACCTTATATCTTTTATCAAGTTAATGTAATGTGTATGCTTGTTATTGATCCTCATATTCTGATAAATTTTGAGTACTTTGCTATTAGTTAATTTACACCCTCCAATAATGTTATTCTATAATTTAATTGTAATGTATATTTTTTGTCATTGTTTCTAATCTCCCAAAATATTTTTAAAATAATTTTCTAAAATATTATCAATTATCTTTCTTATTGATGCAAGGAAACTGCAAAAATAAATTTTCATTGATGTAAGATTAAAATGTAAAGATGTTAGTTTCTTACCTTTAAATTGTCGTTTGTACAGGGCTTTTCTTTCTTTTCTTTTCTTTTTTTTTTTTTTTTTTTTTTTTTTTTTTTTATTATTATTATTATTATTATTAAAAATCATAAATATGAATTTACTTTAGACAAAAATATCTTTCCTATTCAAATCTTTTTTTTGGATTTTATGATTTATTTATTATTGCCTATTTCAGAACTAGATAAAGTTTGCTCATAATAAGTACTAATTATTTTCTTAAATACAAGAATGATTTTTGTTTCTTTGATATTTCACCATATTGTCATGTTTTCATATAGAAAATACTGCTTTGAAAATTATTCCAAAATTTTAGAAATATTACATAAATCCTCCTGAAATTGATGAGAAAATATTAACTACCTTGCAATAGAAGTTTGATTCAGACTTTGCAGTGGTAATAAATGAGTATTTATATTTTTAAAAAAATATTGCTATCATGACAATCAATCTTCAAGTTATTAAATTAAATCTTCAAAAATTAAAATTTTATTGCTCAGGCAGTATGCTATTCTCAATGATTAAGTATTTACCTGGCTTCATTTTATTTAAAGAAACTGCTAGGTTTATCTTAAACTCAACTTGTCCAGTAATAAATGTTTTTTCCTTAACTTTACTGATAGTGGATTTGTATTTGTCTTTCTTTCTATTTTAATTTTACAATTCAATTACATCTTTTTCATTTCAATAGTTCATGATTTATCAATTAAAAGTAATTTTATTGGAATGTTACTTAATATTTTCTTTTAAATCTAAAGCAACTTTTTATTTTACATAATTTGAAAAAATTAATTAATTAGATTTTTTGTTTAAATTTTGATTTTTAATTATAAATTTAATGATTTTTGTAATTTAATATTCTTTGTTTTTAATTTTTATTAATAACAAAGTTATGAATTGTCATTATTCATTTTTTTAAATTTATTTATCCATACCATTTACAGGAATAATATATTTTTCAATAATTTATTTATATTTCAATTATGAGTTGGATAGCTCATATTATCATATTTCCATTGAAATATTTTTAATTTAATTGTACAGTAGTAGATATTTTCTTTTTAAATAAAACAGATTTTCTACATCTGTCCAGTTCTGCCAACAAATTTAATATGGGAAAAATAGCCTGATGTACTGTCTTTATCTAACAAGTAAATAATATAAATCAAAAGCAATATTAAATCAGGAATATTATGTTATATAACAAAGTTTTTTTTTTTTTTTTTTTTTTTTTTTTTGAAGCCATTTTATTGCAGTGTACTTTATATTAGAATATTAATGTATTGAAAACACTTTCAAGATTTGTTTATTTAAAAAGTTATTATATTCACAGATACCTCCAGATCTTTTAGTCAAACATGGTTCCTCCTTAAGTCGAACTATTCAGAAAAGCGGTCAGTTTGTTGTTATTTTCCCTGAATCTTTTACTTCAACCATTTGTTGTGGTTATTGTGTGTCAGAATCTGTTTATTTTGCTCCAACTCTTTGGTTAGACTTAGCAGTAAAAGCATTTCAGGTAAGTTTTTGTATTTGTTTTATATTACAATTTTATTTAATAAATTAATTGAATTAAAACTGGAAATTATTTATTTAAATAATTTTTATGTAAAAAATATTGAATGTTTTTTTGGGAAGAAACTATATTTCCCCCACCCTCTATAATTTAAACTAACTAATTTTATATGTGAATGCTCTTAACATTATTAAAAAAATTAGAATTAAATTTATAAAAAATGAAATTTGAGATTTTTTCTGTTAAAAAATTTGGAAACTTCTAATGTGTTGTTTATAATGTTATATGACATATACAAAACAATAATATTTTTTTATTTAACACAAGAATGTGTAAAATGCAAGAGCATTTTATGAAGAGAGAATGTAAAAAACATTTTTGATTATATATTATTTCACAAAATTGTAAAATAATTAAGTTTACTTAATTTTTTATTTGTATTTTATTTTTGTTATTGTATTTAATATTTTCCATTTATTCTTTCTTTTATAAAATTTTTCCTCTTTACCTTAGATAGAATTAAAATGACAGTAAATGAATTACTGCTTTAATATATATACTTGCACGATATATCTATATTTTCATATTACCAGTTAAAATTATATCTTTTTTAGTGAAAACAGCTCCTATTTCAAAATCGATATTTAATTGAAGTAAATAGTAAAACTTTCCATGTTATTTCTTAATATTTAATTAGCTTTTATTCCTATTTTACTATAGGATATTCAAGATAGTTGTGAATCTCCTGCTTTCTCTCTAGAAAGACTTCTTTTCAGCATAGCAAATGATCCTAAACCACAACTTAAAACTCTTCAAAAAATATTACCTATGATTGAAAATATAAGGTAATTAATTTTACCGATAAACAAAAAACATTGTGTAAATAATGGTAAAATGTATTTTTCTAATTTTTTTCTTCCATTGACTATTTCAGAAATAAAGATATCTAAGAAATATTATAAAATTTTTCTGTTTTTAAATGTTTCATGTGCATTTTAAGTAAGCTTAGACAATCAAAATAATTTTATAATTACCTTTTTAAACTTTAAATTTCATTGGTATATTAGTTTTATTTTGCAGGCTATTTATACTCAATGTTGAAAAATTATTTAGTAGTTGGATTGATAAAAATTGAATTTGTTTTTCCGCAGAATTATTTTCTGTGTATTTGCATCATATAATAATTTTGATTCCAATTGATCCAAATAAACATATTTATAATGAGATATTGATTATATTAATGATTTTAAATACATAAATAATAAAGTTCAAAAGTTATAACAAATGCAAACATAGTTATACTGAAAAATCAAATTATGATTGTTTTTAATCAAAAATTTTTACTATTATCTTTAAAAATACAATGAACATTTCTTTGTTGTTTAAATTACCTTTTAAGAACAATTTTTTTTATAATCCATTTTAATAGATCTGTGGAAATGAGCTTACGATCTCAACTTTTTGAAAATGGGCTTAAGCAGTTTGAAAGATTACCTGTATCAGAACCTAGAGATAAGAAAAAGAAAATGAAGAACTTTATTGATGAAAATAGGCCAGAATGTGAAATTTGTTCTACTCCTTGTTATTTATCAAGGGTAAAAATAAAGTTACTGTATAGTTTATCTTGATATGAAAAATGATGGACATTATTTGATTATATACACTTTAAAATCTAATATGTATAAAAATATTTGTTTGGTTATACCTTATCATGTTTATTAGTGATGTTCAAAACTTATCATAAACTGCCTGTCAAGTTTAAAATGTTGAATGAAATGCCTAGAATTTTATTACAGACTATTATAAGCAATTATACACTTTTTCTTAACAGGAATTATTCTAGGATTGCTTAAGCTTATATCTTGATTGTTATTCTTTGTTAGGTTAACTTTTGTATTTATCAGTTTTGTTTGGAGAGAGTTATTGAGTTTATTGGAGTTCACTTAACAATAATTCAAATAAATTATATTGGTAAATAAGTTATTAATAAAATGTAAGAATTAGGACTAGGTTGATTTTTTTAATTAAATTAGTTGAACGTCTTACTACATGTTCAGTAATCATAGTTCACAATTCTTTTCAGGTTGTTTATCCTCAAGAAGATACAATATATTGTCTTCCACATGCTTTAGAGCATATTCAGAAAAAGAATCTGAAATTATGTAAAATTTTGTATTCATATGATAAGGTAAGCAACAATAAAATAATTTTTTTTGTCAATATAACCATTGTTTTTGCATGTCTTTGTCATTAACAGATTAGTAGCTTGTTACTTAAAATTGTTAATAGTTATCTCAAATAACCGTGTGCAATTTTATGTACTTCTTCTTCTTGAGCTTGTCAGATATGTGGCACCTCTGCATTGTTGCATTTTGTACCATGCTCCAAGCCCAATTTTTTCCTAGTTCTATTGTCTTGGGTTAACTACTTTGTTTATAAAGTCTGACAGGCCCTCAAGTGAGTTTAGTTGTAACTCTTTAGGATATGGATTACCTAGAGTAGTGAATCTTATAAGGGCAAGAGCATCACACTCATAGGATATGATGAGCTGATTCTACCCCTCCATGGCATTTCCTACAAATTGGTTCCTGTTTAAAAAGTCCACTGTATGAAAATGTTTCCTGAAATGATGGTGCCCAGTAATGAAGCCTACAATTGCTTAAGTCTTCATTCTTGGTAGTCTAAGAATTTCAGATGCTATTTTCTCAGATGAGTTGAAAATCATACTTTTTGCATGTTTCTGTCCAGGAGAATCATGCCAAACTTTGTTCATCTCCTGTTTTTCCCATTTTTGAATGGCCTTCCTTGTAGTCTTCATGTTGATCCCACAAAAGGGTTCCATTCCCATTGGATTGAAAGAGGATCCCTGTTTTGCAAGTTCATCAGCTCTTTCATTACCTTCTATTCCTATATCCCCTGGCACCCAAATAAGAATAATTTTATTCCCATTTGGCATTTCCTTTAGGAGATTTTTGCATTCCATTGCAATTTTTGATTTGACTTGGAATGAGTAGAGAGCCATCAATGCAGCTTGACTGTCACTGAAAATAAGAAACGCTTACCTTGGTAGCCCTTCTTTAAATTTGTCTGCAGACAGTTGGCGATAGCAAGAACCTCCACCTAAAAGACAGTGGCATGCTCCCCAATCCCTTTATAAAGACTGAATCTTGGTGCCATGCCACAGACCCCCAGTCCTGAGAGGTTGCATTTTTTTGATCCATCATTAAACCAGATAAGATCATTGCTTTTTATTTCAATTGTGCTGTTTTTCCATTCTTCTCTGGTAGGAAAAACTACCTCGAATGGTCTTTCAAACACGTATATTCTATCCATGCTGTCTGAAGGCATTTGGAGAGTTGGGTGGTTGATTTTTTTGGTAATAGTAGTATGACTTACAGAAGAGGTCTTATCACACCACTGATTTTACAATTTCATTCTATATACAGTTATTCTGGCAGCGCTGCATATGAAGATATCTAGAGGAGTCAGGTCCAGAATTGCCTCTAGTGCTCTGGTAGGTGCTGTGGACATCGCACCTGTGATACACAAGCAGGCCAGTCTTTGCAGACTTCCTAGCTTGTCCTTCACAGTTTTCTGTTCCACCTTACACCATCATATCACAAATGCATATGTAAAAGTAGGCCTGACAATTGCTGTATACATCCAAAACATCATTTTTGGCTGAAGACCCCAGTTTTTACCAAGCATGCGTCGGCATGTCATGATGCATTTTTTTGCCTGATTGATTTTGTAGTCAACATGTTTATTCCATGTGAATTTTTGGTCTAGAATTAAGCCCAGAAATTTCACCTCAGAAGCAACGTTGATTTTAACCTCTAAAAGTTTTGGTATAAAGAATCCCTCCCTTTTTATTTTTCTTGTGAATGGTTTAAAGTTGGTCTTCTGTGGATTTATGTAAAGATTCCTTTCCTTACACCATTTGCCTACATAACTTAGAGCATTTTGCATTAGTTGACAAGTTATGTGAAAGTCTTTACCAAGGATGAGTATAACAATATCATCAGCATACACCTGGGTATAGTAACCTATAGAATTAAGAAGTTTTAATAGGCTATTTACAACCAGATTCCAAAGTAATGGTGACAATACACCTCCTTGTGGACAGCCTCTGGTTGTCTTCTTTTCAAATGTTTCATTGAAGATTTTCATTTGTATAGTTCTATCAAAAGCAGGGTCCTAGTCCATGAACAAATTGCATGATCAATCCCTGTATCCCTTAAGGCATTAAGGATGGATAGATGAGAGGTGTTATCAAATGCACCTTGGATATCTAAGAAAGTGGCTAAGGCAATTTCCTTTCTCTCCAGGTTGTCTTCAATCTTAGATACAAGCTTGTCTAACGCTGTCTCTGTAGATTTGCCAGGTTGGTAGGCAAACTGTAGATTATGCAAGGGACTATTACTACCCAGGTAGTCTCTGATGTGCTTATCAATGATTTTCTCCATAATTTTGAGAAAGAATGAAGATAAGCGTATTGGCCTAAAAGACTTAGCCTGGTCATAGTTTTTTTCCAGGTTTAGGAATGAAAACAATCCTAGTCTTTTTCCATAGCTTTGAAATACATCCCAGTGCTAAGCTTGCTCTGTATATTCTAGTTAGCACAGGGATAACAAGATCCCCTGCCTTTTGGATCATTACAGGCATGATTTCGTCAGGTCCAGGACTCTTGAGAGGTTTGAAGGTGGAAATAGCCCACCTGACTTTATCATGATTGATAATGCTCTTAGCATAGGTCCATTGATTTCTCTGAATTCTTTTTACAGAACCAATGAAATGATGCCCTTCGTTGCTCTGAATATCAATGGCTCCCGGAAAGTGAGTTTTGGCCATAACTTCCATTACTTCTTTTCCGGTACTAGAAAATTTGCCATCCTCATCTTTTAAGGTTCCAACCATTATAGGTTCGTCCCTTCTAAGGATTCTTTGAAGTCTAGCTCCTTCAGAGATTGAATTCACCTCTTCACAGAACTTTCACCAGGATTCTTGTTTGCTTTTCCTAACATTTTTGTTATAGTTAGTGAGTGCTCTCTTGTAGTTGTCCCATTCACCATGTTTCTTTGCTTTGTTAAAAAGTTTTCTAACATTTGCCCTTTCAGTTTCCAAAGAGTTATTCCACCAAGGACACTGTGGCTTTGCTCTTTTGGTATGCATTGGGCAACTTTTATTGTATGAGCCTAGAATTTCACTCTGCAGAGTTTCTACTGTGACTTCTAGATCATAATTGTCTCTAATATAATTTCCCCCCAATTCAGTTAGCCCCATGATATCCTTTTGGAAATTCTTCCAATTGGTCCTCATAAGGTCCCTGAAGCAGCGGTCAATATTTATATTGGAGTTTATTTCGAAGTGGATGTTTTGATGGTCTGAACCTGATGGCCTCTATCAACTTTCCATTTTGTGATATTTTTACTAATAGCCGGAGTTGCTAAAGTAATGTCGATTACTTCCGATTGGTTAGAAGTTATAAAAGTCAAATTGTTGCCTTCGTTTAAAATATCCAAACCATAGTTAAGAATAAATTCCAAAAGACACTCACCTCTTTTGTTCGTTTCTGTGCTGCCCCAGACAATATGATGAGAGTTGCAGTCTAGCCCAAGGACTGCCTGCAATTTGTGTTCTGCACAAAACTGCAAGAGTTTGTGCAGTGTTGGATCAGGTGGAGCCTTCTCTTTATAGGGTAAGTAGACAGAGCCAGAAACAATTTTTCTATCTTTTCTCTCTATGTTGAGTCTGACTTTCACTGCTGTTAGGTCCATATGAATAAACTCGGTTAGATGTAAAACCTCAATATCTTTATCTATAAGGAGGCAGGCTCTAGCTTCACTGTTAAAATCATAAAGGAGCTTACCTTTTGTTCCTTTAAGGCCACTGACTCTACTCCTGACAAGCCAGGGTTCTTAAATCAGGGCCAGGTGAAAATCCTCACCAAGAAAATTCTTAGCGAGGTTTGTGGTGCCACTTCTACTGTGGTGGATGTTGGCTTGAAGAACCTTCACCCCCATCAGTTTTTGAAGGTTTGTCAAGGATTTTGGCTTGAACTTGGTGAAGTCCAATATAAAATTTATATTCCCTTCTCCCAAGTGTAGCCGCATTCATTTCAGGCATGCTACGGACGATGGTCTGTCCTGATGATTCATTCTTCCGATGGAGTATATTCCAGTTGGTAGAGGTAATTTCACCATTTTGCGCCACGATCTTCCTCAATAGCTCTTTGGGCTCCAGTTTTCTGCAGACTTTTGGCAGTTTAGCAATGATTTTAGTGGTTCTGACAAGTTTCCTTCCTCACCCACCAAAAGAGTTTGCTCTTGCCAGGGGTTTATTTCATTGATAGTCTGTTCCAGCCATTTTATGTACTATATAATATATATCAATATTTAATTTATTTATAAGGAGAAAATCACATGATTTGTAAAAAAAATTTCGATTGTTTTTAGATTTGCCTCTCTGATAGTATCTATAGCTAGGTACTATCAGATGCTAAGTAATTTTTCTGAAGATCTTAACTAAACATTTTGATCTAAGAATATTAATTCAAAATTATTACCTTTTTAAAATACTTTGAAATAATTAATTAATTTAAGTTATAATAATGAATTTAAGTTTTAACATTTCAATATGTCAACAGTTTTAAAATAACATATAACATTAAAAATACTTTTTTTTTTAGAAAATCAGTTGAATTTTTAAAAATAATTTGAATTGAAAAGTTACTAAAATTTACAATAAAATCATAAGGTTATTTTGAATGCTTAACTTTTTTGAAGGAAGGAAGATATGAATCTACTAATCATTCCTTTCTCTGACTTGTTTTTAGTATGCAGGTTATAATTTGCTTAAAAATATGACTTCTACTTTAGTAAAAGAATCAGTTAAATATTTTCTTTAACTTAAAACTTAATTAAAAATTTTAACATTCAGTTAAAATTGTAAAATTTTTAACTATTTAGTTGGCAAATATACATGGACTGCTAAAAGAACTCACTTGAATAGTTTTTGAAAACTAAAAATAAAGGCATCAGTTATGTTATTAAAATATCCTATTATGTTTTTCAATCAAGAATAATTTAAAATTGGAGATGAAATGCTACTTCTCAAATGTTTTAAAATTAGTTTATTTTGTATTTTATCTACAGTTACATTTATCAATTCAATTGTATAACAAAATTAATATTAAAATTTGTTCTTTGTTTTATAGAAAGATTTTGATGATGTTATCGAAAGAATTTCAGATCTTGTTTCACAATTGCCAAAATGTAGTTCTAAAAAGACACCTCAGAAGAAAAAAATAATGCTCCCTGAGAAATAATTTGTTGGACATTTGTATTGTTATCAACATTTTTTAAACATTTAAGATGTTTTTTATTATTAATTCATGTTGTGATCTGTGCTTTTATACTATAATTTAGTGCCATCAGAGAACTTTTAACATTATTTATTAATATAAATGTATTCATTGTAAATATCAACTTATTTATCTTGTAATGATACTATCACTGCCCAATCTCAAAACATTGTTTTGTGTGATTATTTTGATAACTTCGGTTAGTTGTATCAATTTTTAATTTGATGACATAAATTTTAACATTCTTGTCTCAGTTTAATAAACAATGCTACAGGCAGTTATTTGTAATTGGATAACTACATTGAATTTTATTTTAAGTTTGAAGAAATTAGACAGTTTAAAAATCATTTGTATATTGTTGCAAGAAATTTTTTTTAGAAAAAAATGTAAGATAAATGTATATTTCTCTTTTTAAGAAAAAATTATATGTATTTGTTATATATATATATTTATATCCTAAAGTTATTTTGAATTAATCAAAATAGAAATGTTGTATAATAAAATTGGAGAAATATGCAAAAGGATGTATTAACTTTGTTCTGTATTTTGCAGAATTGTTAAGTAACTATAATGAATGGAAATAATCCTGTTATTTATCGCAGAATAACTAATAATTATAATACACTAAAAATATAATTTATAAATTAATATTTATGATATTGCTTTTATCCCCTTATTTGTGCTTTTCCATTTTTATGAATTGGGACATATTTTTACAAAAAAAAATAATAATAATAATAAATAAATAAGTATTGGTTGATGAGTTGAAAAACAGTTAAGAATAAGAAAGTTTGAAAATAAGTACGTCAATTTTAATGGCTTTTTATTTCGAATTTAGAATTTCACCAAGACAATTATGTAAGAAACAAATATAAAACATTATTTTGCTTGTTCTCAAATGGCAATTTTGCTGATAGTTTTTTATTAAATTATTAATAGAACTACATGTTATTTTTAATCATTTAATGAAATTCAGTAAGTTCCACATATAACTTGAATAAAAGTTAGATTCCTTAAATAAAGTCTTTAATATCAACATGTGTTGCTGATTTTTATCTAAAATAAAATTCTAACTACTATATAATGTAATTAACATTTACGTTACTTTTATGTAATTTTTTATTACATTATTTTAGATTGTTATTGAAGAGAGAATTCTAGTTTTTGATGATTGCAAGTTGTGAATAGTTTTTTGTGTTGTCTCTTAAAATAATATTGGATTGATATTTCATTTTTTTTCAGTTAGAATAAGTTATATAGTTTTTATTTATGAGATATTATCAATAGAACTATACAATATTCATGTTAGATAATTTCCCTTGGTGTACATACCTGTATCTGGTATTCCAATTTACCATGATTGAATATTTTATAATTTGCCAAGATTGCTTTCAATAATATGGAAGTTCTATCCATGTCTCTTCATACTTAATGTATGCCTTGACTGATCCAAAGTCAACACTTCAGGTTCAACAAAAATACATTATTGTGCTATCTCGCTTTTTATTTATGCAATATGTACATCTGAATGGCTATTTGTATTAATGAGGTTTGTTGTAATCATAAATAAGCTTAAATTACTTAAATGCAATAAGTTGGCATATTTATTAATATATCAATTTATTCCATTTATTACAAAAAAATTTCAATCATATTCTTATAAATGTTAATAAAAAATTCTTATTAATTTATGGGAGCCAAAGTATTAGTAAAAGATTTTAAAGTGATTTTTCATAATTTGTATATAGATTAACTAATTCTTATACTGATTCAATATAATCCTTATACTGATATTTTTTTACTTGTGCAAATAAAAGTCATCAATATAGGTGTTATTTTAATAGCAAAAATAATTGTCATTTTTTATATATATTTATTCCTTATTTTTAATATTGATCAAATACATTTTCGAAAATAAAATTTCATATTTTGTTGAAATTGGCCATTTTTATGGATTCAAGCATTATGAATCTAAGACCAATATAATATATATTTTATTTAGCTTATCAAACTTCTTGCTAAATTTTTAAATTAGTCAAAATTTTGAAATATAAATTTTTGATGTGTTTTATCATGAAATAAATTTCATGATAAAATTATAAATTAATATTCATAATTTTATCTCAATAAATTTTCCAATCCTTTTATAATATACATATATTTAAATGTAACTTCAAGTTTTGAAGTATGTCATAATTATTAAATATAATAGCATTTATAAAATATTTTAATTATTTAAGAACAAATTTAGCTATTTTCACATGACCTTTCTAAAATCTTGTGTATAGTAAAAAGATAAATAATTCATTATAGATTTTAAATAAATGTATACTTATTAATTATTCTGTGATTATCAGGCATTTAATGGAATGTTCAAAAATGTTATATCTTTCATGAGATAACCATAAAACTTTATAGGTAATTTAAAATTCTGGTTAAGGTATAAATAATCACATTTAAATTTGTCATGAAATAATAAATTCTTTTTATTGTACTTACTTTATTTGTAAATATAATGCATCAACTTGTAAATTCAATCATCTAGAGGAAAGAATTCGAATGTATTCATTATGTAAATTTACATTCGAATGTATTCATTATGTAAATTTATCGAATATTTATTATTTTAATTGTCTCTGTATGTGATATTTTTATTGTATTTTTATCGTCTCTTTTTATGTGAATCCATAATAAAAAGCAGAAATTTTTTGCAAAACATTTATTTTATTTATTTATTTATTTTTTAAACATTTTTTAAAAACTTGTAATAACTTTTTACTATAAATTATATAATTGTACTTAATTATTATTATTATTATTATTTGTATCTATCAAATCACTTCTGACTTATATTAGATTTTGAAGATAAACTGAAAGCTTAAATAGAAAACTATTTTCTTGATCTTAGAAAATATCATTTTTATTAGAATATATCCTAAAATGTTAATATTTAAATTTTTGATTTTAGTATTTTAGTTTATTAGTTCATTTTAAATTTTACAAACTATCTTTTTACATATTACTTTAAATATTCAAAATTCATTTAAATTATTTTTTGTGAAAGAAATTTTATACATTTCTTTAACTTGTTCAACATAAAAAAGATTTTTGATAATGACCAATATTTTTTTTTAAAGGAAATAAGTATTATTAAAAATTATACTGATTTTAATTTAGTGGGTTAGAAAACAATTGATATTCCATATTATCATTGTTCTTTGATTATTCCCGATAATTCTTAACAATCTAAAGTATTTAGGTACAAAGCTTTATCCTTGACCTAAAATTATATCATTTTTAAATTAATTTAATGCATAATTTCCTGTGTATCAACTGTACATGCTTTTTTTTTTTTTTTTTTTTTTTTTTTAAACTTGTAGGAACCAGTAAAATTGTTCTTAAAAATGAAGGTTCATGAAATAAAATAAATGTTAAAACAATAGATTCTTTTTACTAAACTGCTCTTTCTAAATAAATTTATACTTTGAATTAATTCTTAATTTTCCTTTATTTAATTAGGCGAAATAATTTTTTTTTTCTGCTTCACAACTACACTTTTTACACTTTTTTAAAAAAATTTTACTTTTTATTTCTTATGTAGGAAAAAATCTTGCTATTTTTCAAAAAATTATCTCAACCTAGTTAGCCATTTATGTGCTTATTTTACAGACGGTTGTAACACTACACAATTTTCTTGTTTAATACCTGAAAGTTGTTTTCCATTATGCTCTCGATGATTTAATTAGTTAAGACTTCTTACAAACCTAATTCCCTTGAGCACATTTAAAAGGTCCTGAAATGAAATTTCAGGCAGCGTGGGTTTCTTTGTCAAAGTTTATGGATGAGTAATTCATTTTTACTTATGTCATGTAAATGTTTTCGATTTTCTTCGTCAATGAAAATTCCAATGATATCTACTAGTCAAAATATCGTATATAAATGTGTGTGTGTGTGTGTGTGTTTTTTCCCCCTCTCCTTTTGCAACATAAATTGGCGAGTGCATTGCGCTTAAGGTATATCATTAAAGAATTCCTATGATCACGTGATGCAAAAATCTTTATGTAATATCCCAGTGATTCTCAACTTTTTTTTATACGGCACACAAAGAAATAGATAAGTTAAGAAGTTGTTTACTGATACGTATAATTATAATGCACTGTGTAAAATAGTTGATAATTTTGAATGTGTAAAATAATATGTGTTAAAAAGGTAAACGTAAATTTATTAAAGGATTAATTACATAATAATATTGATACTTTTAATGAGAAAAATATCAATTTGATGTATGTTTAGACTAAATTTCATTCATTTTTACGACCAAATTTCTTTCATATTTGGTCGTAAAAATGCTACTATATCATATCGTATTCTACATGTAATATTCTTATTATTTTTATTTTGGTTAATACTGAAAATCAGAATTCACACAAATAAGATACAGAAAGTTGTTGGTACTGGGAACGCTTGAAATTTTTTCACGTGAGTCAAATATTTCACTTTATGAAGGGTCATAGTTATCGAAGATAAAAACAGCTTTAACTGTAAAAAATGTGGTACTTAACCGTACGAAGTTTTCTTTTACAGTGTACATTTCTTGATTTAATCAAACTTTACTTGTAATAAAAAAAGCATTATTTTTACTATATAAATTTCTAAAACTTAGCAACACATTAAGAATTAGACGGTAGAAAAAATGTCGTGGTTAAAAATCATTGAGGTATGAATTTGATTTTTAGTTAAACCAGAGATTCATACATCAAAAATCATATTTTTAAATAAATAACAAAGAAAGCATTACTTTCCCTATTAAAATTTTATATTACATATTGGTTATTACAACTAAAGGACTTGTAAAATAAATTTAATAGATATGATTATAATATAAAATCTAGTTGATTTACTTTTCAATTGTACAGTTAACAACCGCTGTGGCCAGGCAGGTTAGGGCCTTGTTCTCGTAATCACAAGTTTGTGAGGTCGAATCTCGGCTTATCCGAAGATCCGTCGTGTTCCCTCATGGCGACTGAGACACGTAATATATCTCGTTTTCGCAATTTCCCCATGTTCCCATTCCAAATTAGTATCTCTGAGGTGTTGGGAGCAAGACCTTGAATCTTCTCTGGCTTCCTATCTTTAAATTGGAAGACCCAGATGGGGCTGCCATCTATGAGTCAAAGGCGTACTTCCACCCTCATAGGGGGGAGGGATTGCTTTGTTCAAAAATGGAAGAAGCTCTTTCTGACTTCTTTCTCCCAGTTCAACGCCAGTTACATATGGAATGCTTCGCCGAATGTCTCATGTAACTACAACAGTTAACAACCAAATAAATTTACTGTTAAAATTTTAACTGCTGATAAGTTCAACAATATAAAAGGAAAATTAGTTATTTGAATGCATAAATAATTTTGTATAAAATTAATGTTTTTATATACTCAAATATAAATTACACATATAAATAAGAATCTTTACATTCTGAGAGAGAGGGGTGTGTGTGTACCTGTACCTGTTTTCTAAGTAATTTACTTCAAATTCTTAATCATCAGAAGTTTAAAATTTTCACTGAATTCTAAACACATATGATGAATATACAAGATTTAATACCACACTGAGACCATTTCTTTAAGAATATTTTCTCTAATTTATTTTTTATGATCATTGAATAACTTTAAAAAAAAAAAAAAAAACAATTACAAATTTAAAAGTTCAAAATACTTTGCGTAAAAAAAAATTCAAAATAAATTATTCTAGAAAAAAAAATCTACATCAATTACCTTCAACAAGTGTTATTGAATTTTCATCAAATATAGAAACGTTTTAAAAAATTCAAAATACAGAACTAATATATATTTTTTTATTGCTTAAAAAAAATTGAAAAAGCAGAGTTTTTTAAAATTAAATATAAAAGGCATAGATAATCTATTGAAAATTCAATATTTTAGAATGTATAAATATTTCTTTAATTGTAAAGCCTTGCATAAATTTTAATATGATTGTGTTTTATTAATAAAAAGTTATGGTATTGACACAGTTATAGTCTACAGTCACTTTTTCCTTCACTGGGTTACCAAAAATTAAGGAAAAATCCCAGAAATAGCGATAACTCTCCCAAAAATAAGCCAATCTTAAATGAAATTTTGATATGTTGGTAAGCAAAAGAAGCTGAACAATATGACATTATACCAAGTAGTGGCGCTGCTTTCGGAATATATTTGCAAGAAGCATAAAAATAGGTGTCTCAGAGCATGGCATCAATTGTCGCTGTTTGTCTGAGATTAGAAATCTGTTATAGCAATGTTCTTCAGGGACCATTTGACCGAACAATTTCGATAACGAGTTATTGGGGGACAAAGTCAGATAGATGGCTGACTTTGATTCATAGACTTTGGCAACAATTTCTAACCACGACTTGGCCTCTAGGAGGATTAGTCAAGGATGGTCACTAGCTATCACGTAACCGATATTTGTCATTATACGCACGAAGGTGTAAAACCGCAACTCCAGCTTAACTCAAATACTCCTTCGTTGCAAGCTCCGGATAGTTGGTATCCAGATCAACCGTGCGTCGAAGGCTTCATGAAAGTGGTCTTTATTCAAGGTGACTAGTCATTTGCATCCCGCTCACGTCACGCCATAGACGCGAACGTTTGCAATGGATACGTCAACCTTCCACTGGACATGTGATCAATAGAGGGCTGTTCTCCTTACGGATGAGTCTAGGTTTAATCTCGAAAAACGAGGAACTCGTTTTCATCCATTAATAATCTGTGAAATAGATCCATACGGATCAGGCAGTGTTTGGGGTGGTATCTCTTTGGATGAACGCGCAGAACTCCATGTCTTTTCCCGTGGAAATGTTGACACCTATAGAGATGACATCATGGATGCTTACGTGCGCCCTTATGCCAGGGCAATATGTGATGCTTTCGTACTACAGGGTTATAATGTCAGACCACACACGGATTGTATCATGGATGCTTATCTTGAACAGGAAACAATTGAATACATGTTGTGGCCAGCTCGATCACTGCACCTTAACCCAATGAAGCATGTTTGGAACGGTCTAGAACGAAATGCAGCTGTGGTTGCTCTCCCTTCTAGGACTACGTTTCTACCTCCTTTGGAAGCACAATTAATAGACCACATGGCTGTATTGCTTCTCATGGGGATCATATCCCATATTAAAAGTACTTTTCTTATACCTAACTTTGTATATTCTTCCCAGTTGTTCATTGTATACATATGCTTAGTTTTATAACATAATTGTCTAGTAATTTTTTAAGCTATTTTATACTTTCTTGTGTGTTGTATATTGTGTATATAAGTTTCCTTATTTCACTCCTAATTTTTTTGCCTTATCATCTTTTTTGTGATTTTTCTTTAATTTATGAAAATCAGTGTATTTTAAAGTAGAATCAAACTATGAACATCCACATTTGAGGTGGAAGCTGAATTCAGAAATTACTGACTTGATTTGAATAATTATTAGACTACCTGCTCAAGAATAAAAGAAGACATTTTATACACTTATAATTTTCAGATACAGCAACACTCTATTTACGTAAAGTTTTATTAGTATAATTTTAAAAAATATTTAGCTTCACAAAATATCCTACAATTTTAGTATATTTATTCAAATAAAGAATTAAAATTTTCCAAACTATAAAATATTTATTTTAACATGGAAAGAATAATCGCAATAATTTTCTATCTAATCATTTAGAAAAATCTCAAAAATATACCAAATCTTATAAAATAAGATTTTTTCCTTTATTATTAAAATTCTAAATTTTAAGATATTTTTCAGCGATATACTGAAATATTCTATCTCATTTTTATCTAAATAATTTTAATAAGTTTTTTGTAAAAAATTGGTCACAAATTTTTAGTATTTTCTAAGACATCTTCTTAAAAAGCAATACTGAGAACACAATTATTCAAAAACTAAGAAATGAAATTGATTTTATACATTGTGGCAATTTTCCAGATAAAATGAAAAACAGCATAAAAATATGTTAGATAAGAAAGTAAAAAGTAATAAAAAAAAGACTAATATCAAAGAATGAAAAAATTCCTATCAGCTTTTAGATAAATATAATCACATAAGCAAAGAGAGAGATACACTTTATTAAGCATATATATCAGTGTTAGTTACAATTAAAATAAATGAATAATTATTGAAATTAATTCCATTTATAATTCAGCTAAAAATATGTATACATGTAATATACATATGTACATACACATATAACCCATGTGTATGTACACAAGCATTTTAAAAAAATTTATTAATCCAAATTTTAATGTTTCTCGATTAAATTGTGGACTAATCAAGAGAAACATTGATTAATTAAAAATTTTTTATTAATAATTATTAAAATAAGAATGATAAAATATGTAATTGATCTCATTGATACAAGTATTGAGGTATTATGAATAGTTTCTGAAAATACTTCTTGGCATTTTTTATATAATGAGGAAATTTGCAAAAGTGACATTTAACATTTGAATTTTTATCCGAGTTATATAATTTGAATGATACACAATTGAGAATCTCCTGTTATATGGATTCTATAGCAGCTCTCTCAGCCTTTTCCAAAAAAGTTAAAAACTATATTTATTTTTCACAAAATATGTTACCATGGTGGTCAGGTTGTCTAAGGCGTCGTTCTTATCGTTGGTAAGTAATGAGTTCGAATTCAGGATTAACAGAAGATCGTGTTCATTAAAAGCGGCAAGGGCTTATTAAATTGGTCGTTGTCGCAATGTCCTCCAAGTGAAATGATAACTCTTGTGAGTCTTTTGCATCCGATTTAAGGCTCCCACGCTGTTGCTTTCACTGACTAATAGTGCCGCACTTTAGGTTAGGTATAGGAAAGTATGCTGGCACAGCAAAAATAAATGCAGTAATTAGATGCTAATTTATTCTATCGAACAACAATCTTTTGGAAAAAAATTCACCTTTTTTCAACTTAAAACGCGTTTTAATATTGCACAAGTTTGTAAAAAATTATACAGCTTTAGGGCATAAACAGAAGTGAAAATTAGTTCGAAGCACATTTTAATTGAAAGTTAAAAATTTTTTAAGTTGAAGTCCAAATTACTTCATTGAAATGGGCTGCGTTTATTTTGTTAATTTCGCTGAGGTATTTCAGACAAACATAAGAATTACATAATACAAAGAAGTTAAATATATATTCAAAATATTCTAAGAAGAATTTTTTAATACCATATTTTTTCTGTTTATAACCAGCGGCAATTTTTTTTCGCCGAATTATTTGAAAATATATATTGCTGATAATATGGGTGTCACATAAAATAAAAAAAATGCACAGTATGATTAAAAATATAATAAATTTTGCAGAAAAAAACATCGATTATGAAACATCTCTTTGGACCCAAATCATCGCTAAGTGCGATGAACTCATATGAAAGCACGAGATCGATCAACAGCGATGATTCTGAGAAAATTTTGGTAAAACTTTCTTTAGTATCTAATAACTTTTAAGTTAGACATATTTTAAAAATATATTAGCTTTATTAATAATTAAATAAAAGAAATGGATTATTTTCAAATTGCGTATTGGATGCATTTTTTTTTTCTACTGGGCACTCTTTTGTTAGACAATTAATTCTATTAATATAAATTTGAATCTAACAGTTTTATTTGATTATTTTGTGGTATATTTATTGAAATCACAAAATTTCATTGCGAGTCATATATACTTAAATGATTTTGTTAGTATAAGTATAAATTGTTGGTAATTGCTTTTAGCATTTTAATGGCTTACAAAGTCTATTTTTATTATATGTTTTACCATTTATTTTCACTTCACACATTAAAATGTTTGTCGCCATTTTTTTTTATTTGCTTTCGCTATAGCTTTAATTTAAAATCTGCTGAGTAATTTAAATGTTTTCGCTTCTACTTAATGATATATGAATTTGAATATTTTCAGAACGAAACAGCTCACGTCAAGACAAAATGCGAAATGACTTTAGCGAGTAGCGACTGTTACATCTTTCCGATGTACCGAATTCGTTCCTGAATGTAATTGGATAAAGCTGATTATAAAAGAAATAAGTCAGCCATGTTTTAGGACCACCTGTTATTTATTTTATGAAACAAATAATACTTTTTTCAAACTTTCTTGTAAGCTTTTCTGATGAAGAATGTTTTTTATCAGATTATTCTTGGAGGCATATAATACACACAACGAAATTCGGAACTTTTTAACACGTAATCCACAGAAGAAAAATATATTAACAGGCGTAAGTCTAAATTAAAAAGATTTGTACGTAGAAATTAGCTAGCGAATGAAAAAAAAAAAAAAAGAGTAAAGGCAGATTTAATAGGTTAACAACTATTCAATAAAATCAGAAGCTGGTAAACGAATCGTTAGCGCTCTTGCTTTCGGTTCAACAGTTCGTGGGTTCGAAACCCACCTTGGGTATGAATTTGTTTGTAGTGGCTCAGAATTCACTTTAAACCGTAGGTCCCCGTTTAATTAGCGATCGTGTGCAAGAAATGACAGTTGAGTAATAAATTATCAAACCGACTATTTGGTTTAGAATTCTTAAACAGAAAATCCGACTATTATGTTGCCAAACGAAATGACATTCCCTTCGTGGAGTACATGTTACTTATTTAGCAGTATAATACACTCTCGTAATCTCTGATTTTTCTGAAGAGCCTTCGCAGTTTTGATTATTAGAATGCACAGAACAATAACTAATAAGACTCCCAATCGGAAAACGGCACTATGAACGATTCCAGTGGCGCGAAATTTTGTCACATGCGACGACGGTGCCACTTAGCGGAGAACTATAAGCAATAAGCCAGAATGCATCATTACATTTTTCATTTCGTTTCACTCAATAAATTGTGTCTTTTTTTCTTAATTTTAAGATTTTATGTTAATTTGAAATGAATTTTTCTGCGAGATGCAAATGCATTACATTTTTAAACTTAAAACAATTGGTAAAATTTCAAGAGTTATATTCATGTGGAATATTTGAATAAAAGATCTTTAAATTTCGATGACTAGCAAAGAAATATTATTTCCAAATGAAAGTAAATTCTTGTTAAAATTGGAAAAGTATCTCATTTTTTATTTAAAGTGTGACCTTATTCCCTTATTTTAGAAATTCTAATGCAAAACTTATAATACATTTTGCAATTTAAAAAATAATTCATTTTAACAGAAATTTAAACCTAATAATGGAAATTAATTATAACCAAAAAATAGAGAACAATGTAATCAATCCAATTAAAGTTTAAATTAACATAGCTCTCCACTATTTGGTTTTATTTACACAAAATGAGTAAAATAAATTTAGGAAAGCATAATCACAATATAATATAATTAGGATAACTGACAGGAATATCTCCTGCCATTCTTCTCACAAGATGCAACTTTCAGGCATGTTACAATTTCCTTTTGTCCTTTTGGGAGATTCAATATATCACCTAATGCTGTTTTTTTTTTTTTTTTTTTTTTTTTTTTGTCTGTGCACAAACTTGCTTAGCAGCATTAATTTCATTCTGAAATTTTGCTATCAACAAGATTAAAAACTAACTTTAATATAAAAGTTGAAGAAGATATGCTCTTTCATAATTAACTTATGCAATTTATATTAAAAGGAAGTTTTTATGAAGAAGTAATACAGATAAATGGATTTTATATTCAACCAATATGCTAAGATTGTAGCTTTATCAAATTTTTTGTTTAAAAAAAATCATTATGATTCTTATGATATCATCACTATGATACAAAATATGATTCTTCCATGATGTTGATATGATTCTTCCTTAAAAATTATTTAAATGAAGAGATTTCAAATTCAGATGGTAGTTTTAAAAGGCGAATAAATATTTTAGTTGAAGAGAGAATTACAGGCCGCTGTGGCCTGGTTGGTTAGGGCTTCGTTCGCTTTACTAGGTAGTGAGTTCGAATCCCGACTAAGCCGAAGATCCGTCGTGTTCACTAATGGCCACTGGGGCACGTAAACTATGTCGTGGTCGCAATATCTTCCATGTTCTCATTCCAAATTAATACCTCTGGGAGTGGTTGGAGCCTGGCTATGGGTTTTCTCAGGCTTCAATCTTTAAATTCGAAGATCCAGCTGGTGCTGCCACCTATGTACCAATGTCGTTACTTCCACCTTCGTATTCGAGTGCTCTATTCAAAAACGGGAAACGCACTTTCTGACTTCATTCACCAAGTCTCTGAAGGGCGGGCATGTCTGCACCGAGTGTCATAAGTAACAACAGAGAGAATTACAGATTCAACTCCAGCTAAAATTTTAAATGTTGAAAGGTTAATGCTTGAAAATATTAATTTATAAAGAAGACATTTTTCGTTCCAGGTCTGATTGATTGCTTTTAATGTGCCAAAAGCTTTCTGTTTTGATTTGCTATATATTCACCTTTTATATAACAAAATATATCAGGATTATTTAGGCTATTTCATCTCATTAGGGTGTACGAGAGGAATAACCTACCTAGAAAAATAATGAATATCTATTCGCAAATAATCTGAAAAATGGCACGGTAATAGGAACAATTTTCATTACACAGATTGGAAACACAAACGTAAAATGAATTCGGATACAGCGTTTTCATTGGCGCAAGAAAATTCTAAATACATTCCAAAGGGGTTCATATTCCGCATGCGTTCATCAATGTTGAGAAATTGCTGGTAGCTATGATTGTCTTCGCTAGACCTGATTACATTTGAAACTGTTTGATAAATTTAACATTTCTTTAAATATAATAGAAATATTACATTATTATATTATATTTCGGCAATTTTTAAGAATTTCCATTGTATCACTAAAATAGTAATGAAGTTGGTCGCCAGAATCAGAAATACAAAATACTCTGCCAAATATACTGAAATTCCACGCTGCCAATATACAAATATGCTGCCAAATATACTGATTCTATATATACTGAAATCAATCCTTATACTTATGTATTTAGAATACATAAAAAGAAATAAAAATTACAAGTTTTCCATAGAATTACAAGTTAAAAAACATGCATCCTAAAGAATATTGGTGATAAAAATGATTTCACGCTTAGATTTAGCCTCGCAAATAAATCAAATTTTAAATGCTGAATTTAAAATTTGATTGCATCAAAATATTTTTTGTAAACTGTGTTATATATAGAATCATAACTATCTTAATAAATTCTGGAAATATTAAATTGATTATCCCACTTGATTATAAAGGTATAAAAACATTTTTATCAGTACATTCAAGTTAAAGTCTGTTTCAAAACATTATAGACATCCATGTCTAAGAGATGAATAGAATTTTTAAATCACTCGGCCAGACTACTAACTATTAACTTGCCAGCTCGGTAAAATTTAAATAGAAACAAATTAAATGGCTCAATAAAAAGTACAACAATTTAAAAAGTGTAAATTTTTTTAAAAAAATGACAGTTTTCTTTTGTGAATGCCTACATTTCCAAAGTATTAATATATAAATCTGTCAAACCTATAATCAATGTCTTGTGCTGTCCGAATCACATATAAAATTTTTGAAAAGATTTTTAAAAATTTAGATATTTTTAGCAATTTTTCATGTTAAAAAATATTCTAACTCTAACAAATAAAAAGTATCACATTTATGTTTATTATGCGCGACAGTTACATTGCTTTAGAAAATATAGTTAGTAACTAGCGGGTCGTGGCTTCCTATGGAAAACGTGTATATAGAGCTTCCGGGAAAAATTATGATTTGGAAAATAACAAAGCTTACTCCCTTATAATGATTCATACTATTTGCTTAGCTTTGTTTAAAAACTCAATTTAGCTCCACGAATGAGATCTCGCTTATGTATCGACTAAAAATAAATAGAACAATATGTGGAATGTTTAAAAATTCATTTTTGTTACAAAGCTGCTAAAATTTGAAGACAGAACACGGAAAATGCATAAAATTATTGAATTTCTAGATATTTAAAAAGATGCAGTGCTAAATAGAATAATATCAAATATGTAATAAAAATGGTCAAATATTATTTGAAATATTTTTAATATTTGTAAAGCTCTGAAGTAATTTTAAATGTCTAAAACTACATTACATGCACAGGTATGTATTTACTTGTAAATGTATAGTGTGTGAAGACCCTGTTTTAACAGGGAAAACTATGATGACTGTACACCTAAGTCTGTTTTTACACGGTAGATTGGTTCCAGAAGAAGCCGTGTAAAAAAAAAAAAAAACGTGTAAAAAAAGACATTGATCTTATACAAAAATGGGTGATTTGTTCCTAATCTCTAAAACCTATTAAAATTAGTGAAAAACAAGAATTTTTAAGAACAAGAATTCATGTTTATTTTATTAAATCGAATATATAATGCTTATTTTCACAAGCATAGTAATTAATGATAAAAAAGATATGCACTCTAATCTTAAAAGTAATATAAATTAAATGTATGGCAAGTTCAGGAACTAAAAAACTATGTTGTGAACGAAAAGAATAGGTTATTCAATTTTTAAGGTAAAAAATAAAATAAAATAGAATAAGTGATAATCATAAATACAACAACATAAATTTAATTGCTGTCGTCATCAGTTATTCGTAAATAACTGAATAAATACAAAATATTTTTTGGCTTACCTTTTATCTTAATGCGTTAAAATTAAATTTAATGGAAAATCAAATTTGCCTGCAAAAAATTTCTTTACCAAACACGTCTTATTGCATTGACAGTTCACAAAATATTAACACGTTTCAATTGCTCTGACCAGTAAATTTTATTGTATGCACATAAAGGGAATTCCCTTACTTGTTTGTACGCGCTAAAGGGGAATTCACTTAAATCTTTAAGCTAGTGTTCGCAAACTATCGATACTATCGATGGTTTCAGACTTTTTTCTTTCATAAATACTTTTTTGTGATATGAACATACTTCGCAAAAATTAAATTTGACAAAAAAAATTTAAGTACATAAAATTTCAAATCGTGCTAAATGGAATAAAATCGTGTAAAAAAATTAAAAATATTCAATTTTCAAACCGTGTTATATCAAAACCGTGTACAAAAAGACCGTGTAAAAACAGACTTAGGTGTAATCTGATTACACAAGTAGTATTCAAAAACTTCTGTTGTTGTTGTAGCTTATCCTCCAAATGTCTGAGGGAGTAAGACAAGATCCTTTAGACCAGTGTTTCCCAACCTTTTTTGTGCCATGCCCCACCTTAGCCTTTCC
>JAPDSC010072289.1:1441973-1470635 GCA_026290005.1 Latrodectus geometricus | reverse complement strand
ATTGCCCCCCTGTGGGGCGTGGGCCCCACGTTGGGAAACACTGCTTTAGACCCTGAAAATATCTAGGACCAGAAGGGAAGAAGAAAAGTATCGCTTAGCGCTAAGTCCCAGACAATCCAATATATATTGAGGAAAGGCTTACTCAACTTTACATTTTAAACAGGTCTCAAAGGATTTTCTACTCTCAAGAAACGAAAAACTCTTGATGTGACCTGTAGCTAATCTAGAAATAGCGGTTTGAGAAACTCTGTTACAGTTAAAGGCGAAAAAAGAGCCAGGCTCTTTGCTCGCATACCGGTGATGACAAAGAACCTTCCAGCTCTTCAAAGTTTCGGAATTAACTAAAGATTGGTGTTCTCATGAGGAGAAGTCGAATGCAGCTTCTGTTGATCCGGAGACCTGAGCATCCAAAAGGTAGAAGTCTGTCTTAACGCATTTTGGTTTTTTTTTTCCGTCTAGTACCTACCTTTCGGACTGTCCGGCTTGGGAAAACCTACCAGTAGCAAGCTACCGCCCTCTAGGTGATTGATACACGCAAGCCTCACCACCTCAACAAGGTAGGAACACCTTCGGATCTTTGTCGGCAATACGTCTACACAAATGGATTATGGCGTGTCATGATTATGCGCTGTATTCAGAGTAACTAGATTCTTTAGGCGACCTCTAAGGTTTTTACCATACAGTTTTTTTTTCTTGGGGATACATGGAAGACAATGTTTCCGTATCTCCTTTGTCGGCAATATTTGCTTAATTGAACGCTCAGATCACAATTATACTGGTGAACATTGATAAGAACATGTTTAGACATGTATGAGTTGAACTTAACTGCGGCAAAGATAGGTGACTTGAAACAGAAGCGACATCATAGAAAAACACAAGATAGAAAATCAGTTGGCCCATGTCTATTTTGAAATTCTTTTTTTTTTATAAATTTGACATTTAATATTTATGTTTTTTATTTTCTAATGATTTCATAGTTATCTATTCACTTTTTTTATGAAAAAGACATAATTTTTTAAAAATCAATGAGTATGTCAACTAAATATCCTATATATATATATATATATATATATATATATATATATATATATATATATATGAGAGAGAGAGAAAGAGGTATAGTAGAAATTTAATTATAATGATTGAAATTTAAAATTATATGAAGATAAATATAGTCATTAATATTGAAGGATTCAAATATAAAATAAAGTGGATATACTGTGAATAATTTTTTTTTTTTATTTTTTTTTATTTTTCATAACCATATCATAAATAGTCACTAAATATTTCCAATGCAATATGACAGTTCTGTTTATTGTTAAAAATAAAATAAAGTATCGATATTTAATAAAATTTCACAAAATTTATAATCATTGAGTGTTAATGTTTATTATCTAAAAAAATCAATGACTTATTTGTAAACTTGAATTTATTTTATTTATTATTCTGTTTATTTAAAGAGTTAATATAAAATTATGAAGATAATGTGAAGAAGTCTGTTAAATTGCAAAAATAAAAATTCATATAAAACCTCAGAACAAAATAACATGTAAATGAAATGTACATGTTTTTTTGTTGTAGTACAAATGTAAATGAAAATTAAAGTGTAATTTTTAACTATTATTTATTTATCCATCACTTTCATAAAGCAGACATTGTTAAAATTTATGAGGAATTTTAACAGACTAAAAGTCGATGGCGATTGGAATTGAAACTGATACGTTATCATCTGTAAGCTAAGTTCATTTCTCCCGACCTTGATATGGTTCCGTTTTCATATTATTTGCTGATACAGCGCTCGTGATCTTTTTCGCCGTTCAATCTTCCTCAGTGCAGGCTGGAAATTTTTGACGTCTGCGTGTGTTGTTGCTAACAATTGCCTTTTGAACCGTCGAATCTTCAACGCGTGTTCTTATTTGTTTATGTAGTGTCATTCAGAGTTTTCTGAATAATAAAAGAGATACTGAATTTCATTTTATTGAAGGTAAGTTTTATATTTTTCGTTATTTATATTAATTGACGTAGACCCTGAAAAGTTAAAATTTTGAAATAATATTTAAAAAAAATTCATCAGTGTTCATTATTATGTAGTTCATCTTTTACTTATTTAGTTTAGTATTGGGATGTCACACAGTTTTTATGGGTTATTTTAAACTTGTATGTTTGGAAGTCGTAACACTATTGCAATCATTAAAAGGGAATTCCCCGGTTGACAATGCTTCAAATTGGACTTTATTACTATTGTAAGATATGTATTTTATATTGACTTTGCAATCTGTTTGTCAATAAAATATATCAATTAAAAAATTAGTTATTTTGTTAATGACTTAAAAATATTTATTATTTTAAAACAAATTCAAATGTAATTTTGAATTAAAAATTACTAGTAATTCACGTAAACAATCTAGATTAAAATACTTTTAAAACTTATTTAATAATTAAATTGGTTAATGGTGTGAAACAAAATTAACGTGCTTACTTGACAGCTAAAACAAAAAATTCTTTATTTTTATGAAACACAATTCCGTTTTTAAGAATATTAATTTTTTTAATAATTAACATGTGAATAACAGCATGATCTTGATGTTATTGCTGAAGAATAAAGCAATACATGTTACAAGAAAAAAAAGTATAGATCATAAAATCATTGATTATTTGTTTTAAAACAATAAATATTGCAAAAACTGTTTCTCATTAAAACCTCTTTACTTTCCTTGTAAATCTATAGAATAAAATGATTTATAAATGAAATTGTAACTTCAATATGTGTGGAATTATAATAATATCATTGAAATTCGTTATAAATTATTTTCTCCTTGCCTAATTTATAACAAATTTTAAAATTTTATTCAAATTTCTATTAATTGCTAATTAATAGTTCAGACATTTCATATTATTTCACTCGTGGTGGAAAAAAGAATTGTTTGTGTTGTGAATGTTAAATTAATAATACCAATAATTTAATACATCTTTTAACAATTAATCGGTTTCATTTGTAAATTAATTATTATAAAAATATTGTAATAATGTATATTTTATAAATTAAAACATTTTATGAAGCCACAAAGATAATTAAAAAGAAAATAAAAAATATAATAATTTAAAAATATCTATATTAAGAAAATTGAAGAGAAATTTTCATGTTTTAATTATAAAACATAGTTATTAAAAAAAAGTTAAAGAGTTTTAAGTTATGTTTCAGTTTTTAAATAACAGAGAAATAAATATATTGATGCTTAGCAAAATGAAGCGAATTTTATTTTTTTATGAATTTTTTTGTCATTGTCTTTCCATCATGCGACATTGATTTCATCATTTTCACCATTTCTCCATTGAGTGTAAAGCGGTATGCACAAATAGTTCTTTGTCTGACATAAGACCTGAGTGTAATTAAAATTTTAATAATCTTAAACATTTTTAAATGAATAAAAAGAAATTTATTTTATGTAATAATATCGAAGTTTTTTATTAACAAATTTTCACAATTACAATAAATGTCTAAAAAGGTTTAAGTGTAGAATAAAAAGGGAAGAAATTTAAATTTTAAACAAGGGAAGAAAGATTTTAAATGCATAGAATAGTAGTAGTTCGTTAGAAATTATTCAAGTTTCAAAAAAAAATTGCTCAACTCCTAAAATTATTAATTATTATTAAATTAATTATTAAATAACAATTTCTTATAATTAATTATTTTCTATTTTAAAATAAAAAATTAAATTATAAATAAAAGTTATTTGTAGGTAAAGTTAAGGATAGAAAGAGAGTTCATAAAGAAATTTTGAAGTAAACTAATAAAATCCTGAATTTTGAATATCAATATAGAATAAAAGAAATAATAATAATTCGTAATTTTATGCGTCGTAGTAAGTTTATTTTTGCCATCTGTGTTTATTTGCTATAAACTAATTGCGCTGATTCAAAAAATTCTGGCGGTAGGCGTTTTTATTTTTTTTATTTTTTTTATTTTTTTTTTTTTTGTCCTCCGTTAAACTACTGATGGATTGATAATTAATCTTAAATAACAAGAAATTTTTTCTTTAATTATCTGAAAGAATTTTTGTAGTCAAAATAAGAGAGTATTTTGATTATTAAATTTTGTTCTATGTATTTTAATCCAAATTGTGTATCTTTTTTTAAAAAAACATAAAAGAATATTTTGATTCTAAATTCGTATTGCTACTACGGATATGTCGTAAGTAGTTTTAAGAACATTGTATTATTTAAAAAAAACATATGTCTTTTTTTATAATAATATCTCATTCATATGAAATATGTCTTATTTTTGTGCGAATGATTATTTACTTTTTGTAATATTTGTGTACATTATTTGTGCTTGGATTATAAAATCTTTTCAACTGAAATTAGGCTTTCCTTCTTCAGTCGTTAAGTTGTTGTCTTGTGCCAGCTAGGGTGCGCTGCTTCACTTTTCCAAATGAATCGTAATTTGATGTGGAGACCGACTTCTCCTCAGTACTCACATTCCATAGGTACCCGTTTGTAGGGTATACAGCCATTCACAACCCATTTTTATTCAAGGAAAGGATAAAAACAGGAGAGAGAAAATACATCCATGCCTGAACTGGGATCCAAACACAGGACCTCCGCAGTCAGGCACGCTAACCATTGGACAGGTTGGGCGGCACCTATCGTTATTTTTGTATTATTTAAATTTATATATTTTCGATTTGTATTTCTACTTATTACCGAAAGTGTTATTACTTTATCCTTTATAATAAAATTATATACATATATATTAAGTAAGTTACATTAAATAGATAAAGATAAAACAATAAAGAAACAATACAATTTACAATCAAAAAGACAAATTCAAGAAAAAGAATAAAATATAATTAAAGAAAGAGCATAGGGACCACGTTTTCATCAGGAGGGAGATGGTCAGCTATGCAAAATAGACACCCTTTTCTGACAAACATGAAAGACAAAGGTCTAAAAATATTCGTGTTATTCCCCCGAAGAGTGTCTCTATAGGAAGGAAATACTACTATATCAACATTTGAAATAAATGGAAAAAGTAATACATTGAAAAATGAGCTATACAATAAATAGGCAAAATAATACCATAAGAAAAAATATCAAATACAGAAGAATATACGAAATACAGAAGAATATATATCAAATATAGAAGAACATGGTTGCCAAAAGTAATAAGAAAAATTTCTTTATAAGTAAATTTAATAAGTTAAAGTAGTTTAAAATGTTTAATGTAGATTTAAATTAATGACATTGAAGTTCTTATAAGAATCCCGAAAATACCTACTTTCACTTTAAATATACTTTATATTTAATCTACATTAAACATCTTAAACAACTTATCTTCTTTCCTTAATTATATTTTATTGTTTTTCTTCAATTTGTCTTTTTGATTGTAAATTGTATTGTTTCTTTACTGTTTTATTTTTATCCATTTAATGTAACTTACTTAATTTATATCGGTATTTCATACAATAGCTGCTTTTGCGCTGGTATGATTGCCTATTATACTTAATTATTTAATGTAGTATTTGCCTTTTCTATACTTGTATTTATTTCTTTATATTATATATATATAATAAAAATTTATGTTTGTGTGTTTTCGAATCGCTAAATATCAATAATTCCGTTTCAATGGAAGAGAAGAAAATTAGCACTTATTTCTTATTCTTAATAAGCGATTTTCATGTTTTATTAACATATCAAAATAAAACGAGGCGAAAATTTATTCCTTAAAAATTGCTTAAATATTAGAATTCGTTTACTAAATAACTATTTTTTTTTAATTTTTTATTTAATAATAATTGAAATCTAAACATTTATTTTTTTGTTTAATTTTTTGAATATATGTGAATCATTTATATAATTACAGAGATTTCGTATATTTTAATTATTCGTAATTGTCGAAAAATGTCTTTATTAAACATTTTTATTTTTGTCATTTTTCTTTCTTAGAATGAATTGATAATAGAATTTGTCGAATTCTATTATTAATTTCTTCAAAGAATGAAAAGATAACATCTTTGAACAATTGAGAATCTTATCTAATTGAGATCCCAAGAATAGATATACAGTTGATATAATACAAGATAAGAAATAAAAATTTTATATGACCAAAAATGTATCTGTAAATGATAATTTTATTAAAAATATGCAAGTGAACTAAAACTTAATTTTTTAAATGATCATGTCAATGGAAATTCACTTGTTATTTTAATATTTCACCAACAAGTATGAAATATTTCTTTCTAAAAGTAAATAAATTTTAGAAAGAAAAATATGGGAATGCGCAATATTTTCTCTATTATTTTTGGCTTTTAATTTTAGCTAAGCGAAATACATTTTAATTAGTTTATTTTGGATCTTTTATGTTGTGCTCACTTTGAGAAAAATGTTTTCGAACATTACTAAAATTTTTTATTTATTTTGTATTTGTTTTTCGGGTAATATTTGTTCAATATAACTATTGCCCCAATTAGCTTTTATTTAATGTTACGAATTATTTTAATTTTGCTCATTCAAACGAAATTCTGAAAAATTAAAAATTCGTACTGAATTTATTTAAATTAAAATTATTAATAACTTGGCGAGTAAAAAATGATTCGTTTGGCGATTATTCAGTAAGTCATCTGATTTTCACTTTCGCATTCAGTTCTTTCTACAGTCATTGCGTGACCTAGATTTAATGAAGTATTCCTCTTTATTTATAGCATGGAATATGCTTTATGGCATTAAGTAAAAATATTACTAATTTATTACCTCAAATGTATAATGAATTTGGATCATACTGTGGTATATAATTTATTTTTTAATACTTCATGTAAATTAATGTGGTAATAATTAATTGCAATTGGATTATATTTTTTGTTTGCCTTTTATGATTGCATGATTATTTAATAAAAATTAAGAAATATATTTATAAAGTTCAATTAATCAAATACTAGCAATTTATCTCTATTTTATTTACTCTTATTAAGAGAATCTCATTTATCTATCATATAATTTACCTCTTTTAAATTACGTTATTGTATTATTTTATATATGTGTATACTATTTTTTTGTTTCTGTAACTATTCGTTTATCATATATTTTGTTTATTGTTATCAATTTGAATAGTTTGTTCCAATTTTATAACTATTACATTTTAATTTGTTGATATAACTAACAAACTTTATTGGATAAAATTAAAGCTCGTTTGTATGACAACGTTTTTGTGCTAAGAATAGTTTTTTGTTTAAATTATTTGTTTTCCTTGTATTGGAAGTGCACAACCGATGTAATTAGAAAGGCAAGTGCTCTGCTATTTAGAGTCTGAAAGTATTTTATAATTGAAAGTTTATATGGAGAATCTGTAAGATTTAAAAGTAATGCATTTTTTAGTCTAAAATATCAACAGATTAGATATTTATATTCTGCGATAGTGGTATCTTACAAAATATACAAGGTAAACTAGAAAGTTCTTGACCTTTTTAAAAACCTAAAAGAAAATGACTTACACAGAAAGTAGACCTTATTGTAAGCCCTCGATGTAATCACCATCGCCATCCTTCTGACAATGTCTCCAGTTGTGCAATCCCTTTATGTTGGCTGTTTCGGACGCAAAGAAGTCCGTGAGTATTTAACGCAAGTCTGCTTCATTGGTGTTGGATTTTCTACGAAGATGGTTGTCCAGGGAATGGAAGAGGTAATAATATAATGGTGCAAGATTAGGTGAGTAAGGAGGATAGCACTAATTCTCCCAACAAAGTCATTGTATAGTATTCTTAGCCATCCACCTGAGATTCTGCTTCGTTTTATCGGCAAAGAACAATACACCCATGCTATTAACCAATGTTAGCTTCTTCTGTTCCAAAGCTTTTTTTACAAATTCCAATTGATTGAGTCCAGGTCAGCAGTGACCATTTGATCAGTTGGTAGCAGCTGATAGTGAACCACTTGAAAACTAGTCCATCAGACTTAAAGCATAATCTTGCATGGATGCATCGGTGATTTTGCACTGTGAGGAACATTATCAGGGGGTGACAAACAAATGTCTAGAACGCTTGGGAGTGTTATAAAGGAAGACATATTATAAGAACTTTATTGTTTATCTTGTGTTAAGATTAATGTGATTTTTGTGGCAATTTCTAATGATTAAAAATATTTGAGTGTACTGCGTTTACAGAATAATGCATTGCTAATAATAAACGTGATTTTTTTTTATGTATCAGTTGGCAAAAGCAGTTGTTGCTAATTTTTTAAGTCCTACCAGAAGAAAATTTGCGGTGGTTCGCATTTCTTCTTTCGTCTTTTCATTCCGAGGTGAATATCAAAGCTATTTATGATTATCCGACACGTACGCGAGTCCTAGTTTCTTTTCATCAGCAACTGCAAAATTAGTGTAGTATTTATAATTTTTTTAAAATCTGGTATGAAATATCTCGACATTTCAAATTATTTACCTAGTTAAGCAGTTGGCTAATAGTGCGTTTTCGTAATGTATCATGAGTAAAACTAGGCGATCTCTTGTTATTAATACATGATTTATCACCAAGTGAATATCCTGATATCATCAGGTTTGAAGAACTATTTTAGATAGAAACTTAGTGCAAGTACATGATTTGCTGTGTTATTTTTAAACTATTTTACATAAGTTAAATGATTGTATATTTGACATCTATTATACGTGGGTAAAATGTGTAAATAGATTTCGGAAATGTTGCCATTTTGAAGATTATTTTTGCTTTGTGAAAAATTATTTACATTAGATATTTTTTACTTACAGCATACCAAAGTAAATAAAAGTTCAAATGTAGAAAATTACTTCTGACTGAAGTCTTGATTTAAACTTGAAACCATGTATTCTGTTTTAACGTATAAAAGTGTATACAACATAGTTATGTATTTAAAAATAAATAAATGCAATGAAAATAAAAATAAAAATTATTTCTTTTTTTTGTATGGCAGGTTTGGCCATAAAGAGGACCGTAGTCGACCTTTGGATCGAAAACTCATTTTGGGGTGAT
Source organism: Latrodectus geometricus (assembly GCA_026290005.1). Taxonomy (NCBI): domain Eukaryota; kingdom Metazoa; phylum Arthropoda; class Arachnida; order Araneae; family Theridiidae; genus Latrodectus; species Latrodectus geometricus. The sequence goes on along the minus strand of JAPDSC010072289.1, from coordinate 1,461,639 downwards.
TTTTATGATCTTCATACCTAAAAATATACTTGTCATTGAAGGTGATCGCGAGACAAAAAATTAAATATAATCCGTGACTCAAAAATGTAGGCCCACCCCTGCTATATTGCTTGCTGAAATAAACAAACCAAAAAAATAAAACTAATTTCTGGCTGGAGTTTCAGCTTAAAATTGAAGATTTGAAGTTCTACTAATTAATTCATAAAAGTATATATATTACGGTAAAAGTAATAAATTGCTGATTATGTATAATAACTAGTGATTATACATAATCCCGAGTAAACTCGGTAAATTGTATAAATTTTTAAATATTTATCATTTTTACTGGTAAATATATATATAATCTTCAACTCGTAATGAGAAATTAATAAAAGTATAAATTTTTCAAAATATTGTTCGAAATTATTATTTCAACTAAATTTGAATTATAGATAATTCGTACACTTTTTTTTATTTGGACTCTTGCATATTTAAGTTTAACTATTAATTCTAATGATATAAATTGTCTTTAATCAAGTTTTAGACATAAAAATTATCTAGAAATAGTAGTTTTAGTTCAAAGTTCTGTTTTGCTTCGATAAAGTTTTGACTAAAATAACAAGCATGACTTTATTTAATTTTTAGTAATTTTGATTTTATTTTCTATTTATATTTTTTATTATCTTCTACTATATCTTTAATTTAAATTTAAATATTGTTTTATTTTCTAAGTCATCATGATGTTTTTTAAATTATTACGAACGAGATATTTAATATTATTTAAAGATATAATTTTTTAGAATTAAAGAATTTTTCTACAAAATGTAATCAAAATTTATTACGTTCCCTAATATAAGTTGGGGACTTTATAAACCTACTGGTAAAAATGATAAATTAATTAATTTCCATACAAAATAATCGGAATTAATTACATATTTCAATATGAGTTGGGAATTTTATAAGTTTGCTAGTAAAAGTGATGAATATTCTTCATTTACCTAATTTAGTGGCGATTATGAATAATCACCTGATTAGTAAATTTCACCATAACATATACTTTATAAATTAATTTAATTAACAGCATCTCTCTCTAAAATAATGTTTTTCATCACGAATTCTCTCGTATAGAATCTACTAAAAGCAAATCATGAGATATACAATGTTTGAAAAACTCTTTTTAACTGCGAAGTTATTAAATACTGAAGTCAGAAGTATTTTTTCCGCGTTTCAATGTATTCTGACCGGTGATGTCTAGGAAAAGGTCAAAGCACATACTCTGAAGAAAGTCGAAAAATTTACTAGAATCTAAAAAAAAATTTAAATATTATTATTAAGCTTAAAACAATATGCTATGAGAATGTAGAAAGAAAGAAAAGTAGATCTGAAGCCGTAAATAATTTTCTCTGTTCCTAGTAGTAACATATAAACAACAATTTTTAAAAAAGAATAGAACCACAGCTTTCTTTTGAATCTTGAAAATTTCCAGAGCTGAATATTATATTGCTTAAAATAATTATATCGCGACTTAGGTAACTTCATAAGAAACTTAAATTAGAATTCTTTTTTAATTAATTAAAAACTCCTTAATTAAAATTTCAATATGAAATATGTATTTTAAGTTTTCCAGAGATATTTTAATTTAAGTTTATAACTGTATTGCCGCTCTTTAAAACGCAATCCATCGAAAAAACGGAATGAGGATAAGCTACTTTTGCTGAATTATCGGAAGCAGGAATCTATATAAATACAATTTTTATTTTGTACTTTGAATGGTGTACAAGTACTTTGTGAAGTAAGGGTGTGCAAATTTTTATGGTTGCTGTCCTTATTTTGTCTACCCATAGAATTTTTAAATGAATTTGTATTGGAAAACCGTTGTACTGAATGGTATGAAACTTATATCGAGATGTTTGTCTTTGGTAAACTTGTAATGTAGGTTTCTTTCATTTCGAATTTTGATTATAGCTTTCATAATTAATTAAAATCATAAATAATTTATTTGTTCTCACTATAAAATTTCTCATGTCACGATGCACATTATTCCAAAATTCTCGCTTAAAAAGCGGATGCAAGTGTATCTTTTTCTCCTTTTGAAATTGCTTTCTATGTGTAACCGCTGTATATACTAAGAAGGTATATGTCATCGAATTTCTTCTTCTTTCCTCATTATCATATCCAAATCCCTCATTATCATTTCCTCATTATCCAAAATAAGCAACATCTTTTTGTATTTTTTAAGAAAATACAAAAAGATGTTGCTTATTTTTATATATTATTTTTTTCAAAATGTATGCATGAAAATGTTATTGTTTTCGATTTTATTTAACAGGTTTTTCACTTTCCCGTCCTGATTTCTGTCTTTTAAAAAATTTTGATGTTGAAATTTCAACTCAAAAATCATGTTTTAAGAAAATTCACAATTAAGTCTATAAATTTTACTTTCAATCAGAATGTAAAAAATAATTCAGTTTGAGAGACTGATCGAGCCTAGTTTTTTTCGAAGAGCTAAATTTATCATTGTCATCACACAATCTGGGCTCTATTGTAGAACTTCAAATCAATTAATATTCGATATTATTTTATGATTCTTTTTTTCTAGGAGCTTTATACTACTGTGATGAAATTAATTGTGATGTCATCCTTAGAAATATGAAAACTTATCGCATTCCATTAATGTAATTGACACAAAGCCATTATCACTGCATTTTTGTGTGAAAACACTCCTTAATGTTAGGAAAGTTATTGCCTGAAGCAGGAATTAACTAATAATAAATTAGTTTTGTCCAGACTGAAGAGGAGAAAATATTGTGCAAAATGTATTAACGACTCGAGGTGTGATAAAAAAAAACTGTCAAAAACTTGGGTGTGTGTGTGAACAAATTTAATTATATATTTTTTCATTAAATATTGAAACTTCAAATAAAATTAACTTTAAATAATATATTTAATGTTTTTGATGAAGAGGGGAACAAATAGATTAATCATGTAGATTCTGAAAAACAAAAATATCAACCACAAATAATACATATGCTAAAATGAAAGAAATAAAAATGCCCTTAATATGTTTTTAAATGAATAAGCCATTTATTTGATACTTTCTTAACCATGTATAAATCAGAAAAAAGCTTAAAAAAGTTTTTTTTTTTATGAAGAAAGTATTTTTTTATTGTAAATTGAGATTTTGAAAATGTTGACAAGTTTTATATATATCACAAATTGCATAGTTCTTCGAAACTTTTCTTTTTATTAAATAATTAAAATATTATTTGTTCTTTGAACTGCAGACGTAAATCGCATTTCATTCAAGCAACTTTTAAACCTTCGAGCAAATATAATTTGGTAGATTTTTTGAAAATAAGATTTTTTACATGTACTTCAATATGCAGAAGATTTAATGAATTAAATGATATATTGATAGTTAACTATAATTTTTTTGGTAGTGTAGTACGTGTGATACATGACATTACTTAAATAATATTTGTACGAAAATTTCAAGACTAGACAGTAAAAGGAATTTTTCGAATCAATATAGTAAAAATAGTATTTTAATATTATGATTTAGTCAATAAGAAAATAACTTTCTTTTAAATTTGTGCACAGTTATTTACCACATTTTAATAAATCAGTGAAATTTCGTCAAAGAAAATCTTACTTCTCTGTAGTACGTACTGATTTATGAGATTTTGTTAAATTTTTATTTTTTTAATTTTATATTTTTATAGTTAAACCTAATTAGTGTCTGAATTTTCACTATTGTTATTTTATTTAATTTAAAGAATTTCTCCTTCTTTAAAGATTCTGGAACTAATTAATCTTAAAATTACAATATATTTAAAAGAAACACTAATTTTTAGTACAAATTAATTATATTGTTTAACTGATAAAAATTTTATTTTCCGTTTAGGAAATTTTTTAAAGCACTTCTGATATATTTATTTGTAATGCTTTTGTTTCTTCAGCTGCTAGAGAAAGAGAAGTACCGCAAACTCGTCGACAGATCGCTGTCGATATAATAATCGGTTTGAGTTTTTTCCTAGCGAAGTTATTGCAAGTGGTGTGAAACATTCAATGTCTCGCAGCTGCTTTAACGGATGAAACTTTGTTGACATGATTGAATTCGTGATTTAAGTTTTCATAACCGATTTAGTCAATATTAAAAAAAAAAATCATACTGACCATTAAATGAATTATTATTAAATAAAAGTTAACCGATGATTGTTTTCCAAAATGCTTCGTTTTGTAAAAAAAAACAGGAGTAACTACCTATTTTTTAGTAATCAAAATGAATTGTATTAAATTTTTATAATTTTATGATGTGTTTCACATAAATTATAAGCAACTTCATTTAGTTAATCGCTTTATGTTTATTGAAATAACTACTATATTTTATATCTCATTATGTATCTACGTTTACATAAATGTAATTAAGTTTATGAAAATCAGAAAGAAAAAGAAAACTGAAAGTTAGATATAATTCTGTCTAAAAAAATTTAATGCGACATCTCAATAAAAGAAAAATGAACTGTTATTTGTTATATTTAAATTTCCCACGAAAAGTGATTTAAAGAAATATTATCAGACATCTTTCATTTGAAATCTCATTGTTTTACATATATTTACTTAATGATTAACATGATTATAATATGCAAAATGAACATATAAAATTGTGTAAGCATTTTAACATTAATGTTTTAAAAACATATATATATAAACCTTGCTATTATATAATAGATTTATTTACATATTTGTATTTTTTAAAATTTAAAAGCACATTTATCAATAAAAATATATCATTTGCCACCTATTTTATTTTGTTCATTGTATTGTTTATATAATGCAGTTTTCTGTGTCTCTAGACAAATGCGATATATAACGCGTGGAATTACTGTACTTTTTTAAACATAATATCTGTTACTTGTTAGAAAAGTAACTGAAAATAAGGATGAGTAAAAAAAAATATTAAAAAAAAGTATAATAAAAGAAAGAATTTGCAATCGTTATTTACTCTTTTGAATGTCACATGTGTTTCAAACTTCGATTTTTTCATTACAGTTAGTTAAATTGTTTCTATTTCTTTAATGAATGAGAATTTGTTAAGGAAGTAAGGAATTGAGTAATTTTTCCGACAAAAATCTACACGAATTTCTTCCGGCGGATGCGCTTACATTATAATACGTAATTTTTTTTTTTAACATAAATTGCTCTACTATCCGCTCATAAGCCAATGTAATGAGGTGAAGTCAACTATAAACATATAACAACGTTTATTTAAAATATTTTGTCTTAGTTTTATAATAAATTATCAACTATTATAAAATTAGTTAAATTTTATAATAAACAAGTATTACTAATTAAATGTTATTTTGATATTTTTGTGATATTTGTTCGGGAACCCCAACTCTGATTTTTAAAAAAAATTCCAAAAATCTTCCTAATTATTTCCCAAATTTTCACGTCGATTGGATGCATAGTTTTTGAATCTATCGAGTACACACAGACAGACACACATTCATTTTTACATATATAGATTATCTTTTGGCTTTATTCTTCCTAAGGAAATAATAAAAAGTTAACTATATATATATATTGATGATTGATTATTTAACGAGTTTTGGGATGGAATTATATGCTGTATCATACCCGACTGCTTGGATTTTCAGCTTTCAGCATTACAAGAGGAGGAAGTGAGGGCACCTTGTGGAGGATCCAGTGGTTGTGCCATCGTAACCACGAGAGTAATTTAGAATCAAGGACAAAGCAAAAGACCTCCAAGACTTAGTTTATTACTTCAAAGGTATCATCTCATATGGAGGACATTGCAACCACGACATATTCATCGTGCCCAGCCGCCATTAGCGAACACTACAGATCTTCGATTATGTCGGGATTCGAACTCACTACCTTCCTATAACGAGAAGAAACACCCTAACGAAAAATCTCCTTGAGATGAAATTATAATTTCTCATGTTTTCATACTTATACAATGAATCTAGTGTCGAAATACCCTGCCTCTCCGGACATGCTTCTATATTTTATTATAATCGCAATTGTAATAAATTGCATAAATTTAGACAACTGCATACGATTCATAATTTATTATGTCCTTAATATAATACTGTGTTTAAATATAATGTATAGAAATATTTAAGTAATGTGTAAAAACTGAGATATAAAAGTTTAAAAAAAAAAAAAAAAAAAAAAAAAAGGGGGGGGGGGGGGGATTTATGCAACTTTTACATTTAAAGATAAAAACCGAAGCCATTTATCTTTCGCTGAAATTTTGTTTTCTTTTCATTCAACGATTCGAAGTAGAGATAAGGCGCTTAATTTTAATATTTATCTTAATTATTATTATTTAGAAATGCCGTTAATACAACGAATTCACGCGTTATCTGTTTAAAAAATAAAGCTTATAAATAGAATAGTGTTTCCATCAAGTTTTACTCTGTTGCCAAGGTCTAATGTTTTTATATGAATACATTATTATTATATATTTTTATGATTATGCTTATATTTTTACCTAATGATAAGTCGTGGGAACCACCCCTAACTTCAAACATCATTATGATTGGTTTGCCTACATTTGCATCATAATTTATAACTGTAGTTAATTGAAATTGCTCTCAAATGAAAGCAATTTCAATTTGATTATTTATTGATTAATTTGAGCCATTGTAAATACAATGGCTCAAATTATAAATTTTTTTTATTGATCTTATATGCTTTTTGAAATATTCTTGCAAATATTCTTATAGGAAGTAGAAACTAAAATAATTTTTTCCATGCATTGATGATGAAAACATATAGCTATCAAATCATCAGCTATGCATTAGTTTTTATAGCTTAGCAATAGCTTTTTCTTTTGAATCAATATTTGTTATTTCTTTGTTTCGGATAGTTGGTAGAATTTTATTTCTTCAATTTTCAGGCTGTTGATTTTCAGGTACTTGTGTAAAATCTCTTCTATTATATAAAATCGCGCCAAAAAACCGGATTTTTCGCCAACAATAGAAAATTACGTGCAAAGTATATATTTATTATTTTGATAAATCATTTGTATTTCTTAAAACAAGAGTTCAGTTCTAATAAATATTTTTTAGGTTTTACAGCACAAAACGGTAAACATTTAGGACATACGTACAACACAATAGAATGCAATGTTATTCTTTTATGAACAATATGAAACGACTTGCTATCAACTTGGAGAAATTTGAGCCAAGTTTCTTGGTTGACGGAACTGTACAGAAAAATCTATTTTCTGACATGGCTATAAATCTTCCTCTCCCAGTTGAAGTACTATAAATGACTCACAAAGGAAATTATGATCTAGTAACGTAAATAAAGCTGTCAAAACGAATTTTTGATCATTTTGAAAGAGATTTCACAAGATTTTGTTATCAGGAAAACCTTTTAAATTATTTAATAGCCTTTGTATTCTGTTAATGTATTATTTCCTACTTGATTAAATATGTACTTTAATACTCTAATATTCAACATATCTATGCATATACAACTTAAATTATTTTAAAGATTGCTCTGATATATTTATGGGTCAGATAATATTTATTATAATTTACAAAGAAACTAATTCAATTAATTAGTTTTTCATATTATGTCTAATTCTGAAAGATTAAAAGCAGAAAGTACTATTCGCGCAATAATTTATTTAAAAATGTCAATTAAGTATTAATTACTATTATAAAAGAAAACAATTGTATGAATCTAAATGGCGGGCATCGAAATCCTTGTCAATTTCGAAAACATTTAGCCATGAACAAAAAATTTAAGTTGCTTATAATTTTAAACCTTTAGAAAACCTTGCGGCCGCTGTAGCCTGGTTCTTTTTAATTACAGGTAATGAGTTCGAATCCCAAATTTCGAACGCATTAAAGGCAATTAGAAAACATTTAGTAGGTGGTGGTCGCAATGTGTGTGAAGTGAAATAATACCTCTAGGGTGGTAGATCAAGTAGTGGGGAGAGGGGTCTTCTACTTGGTCTCTTCATCTAAATTTTGAAGACTCCCATCTTTCCATACTGACGAAATCCACTTCCGAGCTAGATGTAAAGAATCATAGTGGCTCATTTCTTTATAAAAGACAACAATTGACTATCAAATAATATTAAATTTACAATGATGATTCATTACTTTAGAATGTACTTCAGTATTTATATGTTTATAACTTCATCTCGCCTAAGCTTCCATTTTGGAAAATATTGGTACGAAGTAGTGCTAGGCAACTGGGTGCTCGAGCACCCATCATTATTTTGAAAGTATGTAGAACATTAGTCAATATAATTTTGAATTCTTTTTAGTGCTTTAATATGTACACACACGTAAATTTTAAAGAAAACGTATTACAAAAAATAATTGTTATTAACGCCACCGCAGCAGAAGTTGCGCTTATGCGCCAACGAATAGCAATCCTTGTTAGTTATCGCAGTTTTGTATTCCTTTTTGCCTTGCTGTTTTCTGATTTTTGACGCCATTTTTTAATGCTACGAAAATTCGTGTTTGGTATTTACCAAAGACAGAAGATGCAATCATAAATGCTATTTTATTCATCCTGATACAGTTCATACACTAACAGTTGAGAGAATGTGGAGCAGTTGTAAATAGAGGAATAAGAAACATAGGAGGACAGTAGGACACCATTTAGAATCTTATTTAGAAGATCTCAAATGGGGACACCATGAGGTCAAAGAAAATAGACTGTTTTGAATCTATGTTAAACTCTATATCGGTCCATTTTCCACCGGAATGCGATTGACGATTTTTGATTTTAAATAAAGTGTTTTAATTTATGATTTGTCGTAAAAGTTTTAGATGTAGATTAGCGGCACTTAAAAACCGCCAAATCTGCAACTGCGGTGGCATTAATACGTAAGTATCAAATAATTTTTCAAAATTACGCCTTCTCACAAACGAATTCAGAAAATTATGATTTATAGTTTAAGTTATATATATGCGTGTTTTAAATTAACTGTAATAAATAATTTATTTGTATATTCCCATATTATTTATTTTTGCACTGTTGGAAAAAATAATTATATATGAATGAAACAAATTAAAATTATAATTTATGAAGTCACAAGTAAAACCGCAAGCATAAATGTCTTCTGCTCGATTATTTCTTTCATTGCAGCTTTCGATCAGATTCAAGGACGAAGTTGTGACTCATGCAGTGTTTATAATTTGTTGAAATGTGAAAGAGCTCAGATTCTTTTTAGCTGCGACAGAAATCTATGTTGTTGAAATAACTTCTTAGGAATAGAAGGGATATGGCCCTCTGGGCTAGAAACCTAACAATAACTAGACCTAGACCAATTATACTAGCGAAACTGTTTTTAACAAGTGAAATTTCACTTCCGTTCCACAAAAGAATGAAATGCTTATGAAGTCTTTTCCCTTCTGTCGTCATAGGTGATTAAATGCTGCCCTTATCCAGTCATGAGTAATCGTTAAAAAAAAGTTTCTGATCGTTATGTTCCTTTCCCTATATTTATTCATGTTTTAGCATGCTCTTTTCATTTTTGTATTTATTTTCAATTTGTCGTGCAATGCAAAATACTATTCGACTCCACTTTATTCTTCTAATTCATTGATTAGTATAATGTATGATTTTTATGTTATGATCAATTTGTTTTATTGCTATTATTTCATGCAGACATAGTAGTTTCTGGGACTAAGATATCTTCTATATTTTGCATATTAATTCTTTTATATGTCTTCTTTTCTTGAGACTTCGCCAATGTTATGTATTCAGTGGAGTTAACTAATAGTATTTTATTTTTCATTTAGAAACAGTTAATTTTTTTTTCATTCAAAAATCAAATTTTATGGCTAAAATTGCTTATTTATTTTAAAAAATTTTCTTTTGCAATATGTTTTTGAGAAGTTTAATGTTTCTTTAATTTTATTTATAAAATATCTTTATACTCATTTTTTTAATAATAAATATGAAAACCTTTTTAGTGAAAAAACTGACTTAATTAACATTATCATATTTTTTTATTCATTTATTTTTTTTTATTTAAGCTTTAATTTTTTACTGATAAAACTTTTTTTTATTTCAAAAGTATTTCTAAAAAATCGTAATTTATTTCGTTTTGAAAAAAGTTTTGCTTTTTTTTTTGGGGGGGGGGTGTATATACATTTTTAAGATGCTTATTTGTGAAAAAACTTTATGTATTTACTTTTTTTTAAAAAAAATGAAAGTTTATGTTTAATAAAACAAAATAAAAGTGTTTAAGTTTTTTTTTTTTTTTTTTTTTTAATATATTTTCAAGGAAAATGAATGTAAAATCAACTTAGCAGTTTCTTACTTTTAAACAACTTATATTACTTGTTTATAGTTAATTATATTTCATTTTAAAATATATTACCCGAATCTTATTCATCATTTATTTCTACTTATTGAGCTTTGACTATTTGGTTTAATTATAACATAATGCCTTATTCCTTTTATATTATTAACTTTCCACTTTCTCATGTGTTTCGCATATTATTTTACTTATAGACAATTTTATCGAAATAAAATCAGAAAATTAAAAAAAATCATTGCTATTTTCTTGAATATTTATAAAATTAGCAGAATAGCAAATAAATGTGTGGACAGGTTTCTATATGCATTTTATAGAAAGAAAGATATACAAAAAAATGAGCGAAAGAAAATTAAAGTTCATTCATACTTAGAGACGGAATTTCAACAGCACGTTGTCATTTAAATGCTATATTTTTGAAGAAAAATATATTACTCATTTATAAATTTAAAAAAATTAATGAAGTCACCCAAATTTTGCGTTTTTCGATTTCTTAAATAATCAGTAAAGTCGTTTAATCTTGTATCAAATCTATATTTTTCGAATGAGGAATTCTCATGTGATTGCAAACATAAAATTGTTTACATAAACACATAAGAGATCTTCTGACTCACAATATTTCAAACGCTATTGCAAAAAACTGACGCATTTGGAGAAGCATTTAAAATCTCATTTCAGGAAAGGTATATGAAGACAGATAATTAAATTTTTATGGCAAAATGTTAGTTTTGTGGCAACTAGAAGACTTGTATTTCAGCTCATGAGGACTTTCAAACTAGAAATGGAATAGAGGCACAATAAAACATTCTTAAATCTGTCCTCTATTTTATCCACACACACACATTTACTGTACTCATAGTAAATATACATAACTCTCTCATATTCTGTGATGGACATCCTATTCGTCAAAGGTCTGCTTAACAAAAGGTAGAATTTGTGTTATAGCAGAATAGAGGAAAATCTACAAATCGTAGATACTGCAAACAATTGAGCAATGTGTAATAGATTACAGTTTTCTTACAATGATATCATTAATAGCTATATATACGATAAAATACTATCAAGTAAAATCAGATATGTAGTTTTTCAGCAGAGAGATTATTTCCTATAATGTGATCGTCAACAATATTAAAACCATTGAGATGTTATTCATGCATTTTCTTTCAATGAATTTTATTGTTTCTATACCAAATTTAAGAGCATATTTCTCTAATGAGTACTATAACAGTAAAGTTATTGCGGATATTTTTGAAATACACTTAAGGTTTTAAAAGTTGTATTTAAACTCTGTAAAGGGAAAATTTTAGGAGTGATCATAATTAATTTTATAAGCAAATTTTTCAAATATTAAATTCTTCATATGCCAAGAAATTCATTTTTCGGAATCACTGAAAAATATGCATTTATAGTCCCATTCATCTTATCTTTTGAAAGAATATAATTTCCAAGTAAATTATTATTATTATTTTTTTTTGATTAAAAAATAGTCATAAATCACATATAGCTAGGTCAGATGAATAGGGTGGAGGTTTTACTTTATTTTAAGCCGAGAAACTTAATTTTCAGTTTTCCTGAATGAGAAGATGCATTCTCATGGTGGAACATGCACTTCTGGACGAATTTTTGTAAGATATTTCATAATGTATGGCTATTAACAATAAAGTGGTTGTTTCATTTGTTATTGTTAAGATCATGCTTGCGTCACTTTATTTTACTTTTAATTGGTCTTTGAGTTAAACAAATAATTGTTTTCATCAATAATGCTGAATATACAATTTTGTCCACCAATAAAAAACAAGTAAATTTGTTTTTTCAATGAGCGATTGGAATGAGAATTTTGTTGAATATCTTAGTGCGATTGGTTATTTTATGTATTGGAGATTTTATCTCTTTCTCGATACCACTATTAAAAAACAAATACTTGCTAATCATTAAGTGAAGATAAATTTACTTCGTTTAGCATAAAGCACTTAAAATATTAATATTTGATTGTTTATGCAATCAATAAATAAATCATAGTTCGTATTTGTATCTTAAAAAATACATGTGCATATATTTTTGTACATTATATTCATTAATATTTCGTTACAAAAAAAGTTGGAATAATGACTTATGAAATATATTTTTATTTCTCAGTATTTAAAAATAATTTTGTCACGTTATTAATGCATTTTTGTGAAACACTTCGTATGTACACAATATACAATTTAAATCTTGGGTACCACATATACAGAGTTATTAATATTTTAAAAATTCTTCTGTAGTAACCAATCTTTTTATAAAAATTTCCAATAGATTTTATTGTGCTTTACATTGATTGTTACGAGACAGAGATAAGCCTGTTTTAGCGATTTCCTATGAATTCCAAAAATGCGCATGTTACACAAGTCGTCGAACCATAGTTGAATAGTTTTGAAAATGTAGCATCATTTTCGCCTGATGACTCATTCGATTTGAATTCAAAAAGACTGAAGAATATTTTATGCGTATAACATTTACTGTTCCAAGTACGCGAAAAACATGACATCGAGTGCATCTTTGTGGCTTAAACTCTTTGAAAATCAAAATTAAAAATATTGTTGAAGTTCATTTTGTTAATAAATCGATTTCATATGTAAAAACCAAAACTTCACTTTGAGATCTTCCATTGATTGGATCTGTTAGCCCATTGACAATAAAACGAATAAAAAACAAAATAAAAAAGATAATACAAAATATCCACTTTATGGTTAGTTTAGTTGGCAAGGACGATTTAAATGTTTTTTTGTTTAGCATTGTTTTCTGTCCCAGCGGGATGGATTTGACCATTCCTGCATTTCTGAAGAAAACTGTATTTATTACTTTTTACGCCACTTTGTCTTTTCGCCATTTTGGGTGTGAGATCATTTTCAAAGATGCATATTTTAATTTCTTGACTTGTTCGAATATTAAAAAATGTTGTTTCATCAGTTCTTACGATTTTGGAAATAAAGCCTGATCTCCATCTTTAAGTAATTCATGATTTTTTTTTTTTACTAATTTTAACTTGCCACTCTTTTAAGCGCGCATTTAAATTATGGGGAACTCACGATAAACTAGTTTATTTCATATCCGATTCTTTATGAATCAATTTATTTATTGCAGGGAATCTTACGTAAAGTTCTTTCTGTATCATTCCATAGCTACAGCGATTATCATCGATTTATATTTTTCTTATGACTAACATATTATCAACGATTACAGCTATCAATGGCTTCTCCGTGTTCTTAATCTCAAAAAGATTTGTGAAATTCTGCAAGCAATCTGAATAATGTAGCACTAAACGGACTATCATTTCCAAATATTAAGTGTAAATTTTGAAAGAATTCTTGCATTAATACCATTATAAAACTATAGAAAATCATAATCTAATAATATTCTAGCATTAAATCTATTTTTCCTTCTGTCTGAAGTTTATTTAAGTAATTTTAATTGGCCAATTAAAATATCATCTACTAGAATTAAACTATTCATAATTACAAATCTAACTTACTTTTTTATTCCATCACTTCTCGTCTGTGCATATCATAAACATTTCAGAGTGACCTTACTAATGTAGTTACTCGTCCTACAATAACAATTAAATTAACATTAGGCTATCATTTATGAATGAATCCGAATATAATTTTTTCCCAGTATATTTTTCTTTAAAAACAAGATTATTTTAATTGAGGAAAGCAAAAACTTGCTCTCCACTATGTAAAATACTCTATTATAACTACTTTATTTCCAAACTTAATAATAATTATATCAATGAACTAATAATAGAACAACAGCAACGACAAAAAACTAATACATAAAAAAAGTGAGAAGATATTTTCGACGAAACTTCCTTGTTGCGTCTAGCGCCATCTATCCTAGGTTTTACAGGGAAGGTAGCTGTAGTTATAAACGCTACACCTTCCCCCTACCCATCCGGAGTCCGTCTCGGCAAGTTGACGAACAGTTTTTTATTCTTTGCCCATCAGTTTTATGAAAAGGCTGTTTTGGAGATCTACCTCTTTTCCTTAAAAGAACCACAGGAGAATGGTTTTGAGAAACATTCTCATAAGGTGTTAGTTCTAAAGTATGGTATACACCTAAGGGTTCATCAGGTTTGCCACTCTGAGCCTTCAATATAGCCTCGAAATTTGTTTAAGCCCATACAACTACTAAGGCTTCTTGTTCTGTCGTCGAGTAGTTTTTTTCAGCAGAGCTAATAAATCTAATGGCATATTTTATTGGTTGTTTCTTGGCAAGACTTTCACCTTGTAAAAGAACTGCCCCTAAAGCATAACCACTTGCATCCGTTCGAATGATAGCTTTGTAGGATCAACTTGTTTTAATACTGGTGGGGTTACTAGATAATGCTTTAGAATTTGAAAAGCTTGATGCTCCGTTCACCCCATTTCCACGCCGTGATCTTCTTTGTCAGATTGCTAAGGGGTTTCGCGATATTTGAAAAATTCGGTATGAATTTTCTGTATCGTGAACAAATATGCAAAAATGATTGCAACTTGTTAACATTTCTTGGACAAGGAATGTTTTGTATTGCTGCTATTTTATCTTGATCCACCATTATTCCATTAGGAATAAACCTAGATATTTTACATGAGAGCATGCAAATTTACACTTATCTCTATTTGCTGATAATTTAAATTTTCAAAGTCAATCAAACGCCATTTTTAAATCTTGAATATGCTGTTCAAAAGTTTCAGACGAAACAAAAATGTCACCCAAATAGACTATGATATTCACTGATGGTAGTCCATAGCAGAATTGATCCGTGAAAGGGTGCTGGAATGTTTCTTAAACCAAATGACATTCTTTTTTACCTAAATGTACCAAATGGGCACACAAATGCATTTTACCTTTACAACCTATGTATGCAATTAATATGTAAGTAACTATGACATTATAATATAATTAATGTTATGTAAAATTTGCAAACATTTAAAATAAACCATAGATTAAAATAAACACAACATAAATGATCAATAAACAAACAATTTTAAAAAAATTAAATAATTACGCCTATTAAACACCAATAATAATATTCTTAAAGTGAATATAAAATTATACATCAGATACTTGGTAATAAATATTATATGGAAAATTCTTATTTAAATAATATTTATAATGCCACATAGAATATGATACTAAACTCTTAAAATAATATAATGAACCACAAATGTTTTAAATAAGTTAAATTCAGCAAAAAAAAAAAAAAAAAGAAACATAATAACAAATATATATATATAGTTTCTATAAGGAAGACAGAAAAATGAATTCGCATAATAAATTAATATTGAAAACATTAAAAGTAACCAACAAATCAATTCTTGCAATTTATAAAATTTAATATCAAGATATTGTTTAGAAGTATGTTAGAACAAGATTCTAAGATGTAACAAGTGGTAAATTATTATTTATGTATGTATTTAAACAAGACTACATACATAAATCATCATTTTAGTTTATTTTATTAACCTTGGTAATTGACATGGATTTTATTTAGAACTCACATAAGTTATTCTTCTTTTTGAGTGATTATTGATTATGGATGTAAATATTAACAAAATAAAAACAACGAAACAGTAATAAAGATATTTTCATCGAAATTTCGGGTTAGAACACGATGAGTCAGCCAGTATTTTAATTCACTTTCAATGACTCTTATTCAAAATTTGTATTTTATTTATCAAACGAAAATACTGTTAGAACATGTCACTCACTCTGTCTAGTGGTCAGCATGCCTGATTGCGGATAGGGGGGTCCTGGGATCGAATACCTGTTCGGGCATGGGTGTACTTTCTCTCCTATCTTTGTCCTTTCCTTGTATGCATGGAGTATGAATGGTTACCTATATATCCTCTGTAAACGGGTATCTATGGCTTGTGTGTACTGAGGAAGTCGGACTCCACACCAAATAATGATTCAGTTGTAAAAGTGGAGCAACGCACCCCATATTGCCAGCCTGGCTGGCATTCGACAAAAAAAATTATTAGGACATAATTTTTTATTAATAGCATTATAATTCAAACTAAACTTGGATAGGGTACCAGATTTAAAATAATTCTAATAAAAAATATTTGCACAAGAAAATTTAAATAATGGTATATATAATTAAATAAATTGTGTCATATACATTACATTATTACAATAAGCACCAAAGTAAATATAAAAATGTTTATACTAAATCATTGAAAACGCAACTTCTTCACAAAGTTAAGAAATCACTTTCTTGTGTATTTTATAATGACAAACAATATTTTATCAGATTACTTAGACATTTAAAGTGAAATAATTATATTTTCTCTCACTTATCTTTGATTTCATTAAATCGCAATATTCGATTTTCGAAATTTATGTAAATTTTTGCACTATTTCACATTTTCTTTTGTTTTGAGATTTCACCGGAAAATCACTCGCGAACAACTTTGATGATTACCATACCTTGCTTTAATCCACGAACCGGAATTTTGAAACACACAGTTCGTAAGCAGCGAAATGGTAAACACAAAAATACAACACGGATTTTTATATCAGAAGCAGAACAAAGACACAATATTCATTCGATTCCAATGGCTTAAATCAAAACAGCAAACAGGATACTTTTTTCTACTAGTTCCAAAGCTGGAATTGTAACAGAATTCCTTCTATTCCCCGGGTTGGAATTAACCATAACCGGAAACACATCTTCACATCAAGATAGCGGGATGCTATGTTCTTCTGATTCCTGAAGTTCAGAATAGAAACCACAAAACAAACTCCACGAACAGCAATAGCAGGTTGCTATAATTTACTTCCTTTGTCGGATGACAACAACTCCATTCTAGCTTTCACTGACAGAATCAGTCATCATGCAGAATTATTTCAAAAAATTCGATGCAACCGCTAACAGTAAGTATCGCGACGTAGCTTCGCATTTTCTGAGTCGATATCATCTTTCTTTTCGTTGGATGCCAGTTTATAATTACTTTATTTCCAAACTTAATAATGATTGCATTAGCGAGTTAATAGTGGAACAGCAGCAACTATAAAAAACTAATACATACAAAATACAGAAGATATTGTCGGCGAAACTTCCTTGTTACGCCTAGCGCCTTCTATCCTAGGTTTTACGGGGAAGGTAGCTGTAGTTATAACCGCTACACAGTAAAATCTAATCCTTATTTTAAATTTTTAAATTAAAATAGCATATAAGTGAAAACTGCCTTTTTATATCGACGCTTCAATTAGACGTGGTTTCAAAATCATTACTTAATGATTTGGTTTTATTTATACTAAGCAAATTTGTAACAAACAAAATTTTAGTGAGTTAAGTAAATTTAGATGCCAAATATTAATTTGTTAGTCTCCTCTAATTGTTTTAATAATAGTATATACACTTGCCAGAAAAAGTCTGCGTACAAATGCACAGTAAACATTCTAGAGAGAATAAAAGTACATTATAACGACAACATTAATTTCATTTTTATATAAAGTATTTTTTAACAATTCCTTAACTATCAATAACAATTTCAGGATGATAAAGCACATTATTTCAAAGTTATAATAATTAAAAATTACACAAAAAGTTTGCGTACAGGTACAAATTTAAAGAATATTTGGAAATTAATCTTCATTTTTTAGCCTCCGTGAGCTTGTTATGAAATGAAATATTGTTTTCATTAATTTTTACTACTTACTTATTTTATATCTTGTGGTAATATAACAAAGAGAATAAAAAACTATCTTTGGTTGTCATGATACATTAGTACTTGCAAACAAGTAAGCTTAAAATGGAATCAAATAGAAAAGAGATCGTTCAGGATGAAAGAAAAATCATCTTAAGACTAAGGTATGGAGGAGAAATTCTTCGAGCAATTGGCAAGATAGTTAGAACTCATTCTTCTATCCAAAAAGTGATCTATAATTATAAGTCATCGAAATCTGTTATTTAAAAACTTTGGAGTGGCCGTCCATCTAAGCTGACTTTACAAGAAATGAGATACATCCTGAATTTCTTACGTTTAAATCCAAAGAGTACTGCATTACAAATAATAATTAATATTAGAGAAAGGTTTAAAAAAATATTTAAATGAAGATACAATACGAAAAAATCTGGCTATCATGATCGTGTAGCTCGTAGAAAACCAGATATTTCAACTGTCAATAAGGAAAAACGTTTAAATTTTGCCACTGAGTATGTATATGAAACTTCTGAGTTTTGGTAAAAAGTAATAAGAGAATTGAGAAAAGTAAGCATCTGATGAAAGCAAGTTTTATATCTTTGACATCAAATGACATAAACTGGTGTGGGAAAACAAGGCACAGCTTTTGAGAAGCAAAATCTTGTGTCTACAGTTAAACATGGTGGTGGTGGTTTTATGATGTGGGGGGGGGTGCATGACAGCAAATATATTTGGTCGATGAACTTTTATAGATTCCACTATAGATCATATAGGATATCTAAATGTATTAAAGCAAAATTTGAAGCAGAGTGCACAAGATTTGAACTTTAGCGATGACATTTGCTTTCAACAAGACAATGATCTAAAATACATTGCTCACAACATAAGCTCTGGCTGTTGTTTAATATCAAAAATCAGGTGCGTACTCCTCCACTATCGCCGGACTTACACTCCATAGAACATTTATGACACTTATTGGAACACAAGATGTGGCAACATAACATACCATCGAAAGACATACTAAAAAGAGTGATTATGATGGAATAGGAATAATATATTTCCTCTGGGGAAAACGTCAAGCTAATTCACTCTATGCCTAAACGATAAGAAGAGATTCTTAAATGTTTTCCAACCAAACACCAAAATTTAATTGACAATCCATAGAAGCTATTTTTTATAGACTTTTCTTATCTGTAAGCAAACTTTTTCTGACTACTTTTTGTGTAATTTTTAATTATTATTACTTTGAAACAATGTGTGTTATCAGTTTGAAATTGTTACTTATATTTAAGGAATCATATAAAAATTGAATTAAATTGTACTTTTATTCTTTCTAGAATGTTTACTGTGGGGTTGTACACAGACTTTTTCTGGCAAATATATACCATTTTAAATGAAAGTCGCTATATATTACATTTATATGTAAAGACCATTATTTTCGTTTATTCATATATATATATATCTATCAATTGTTAAAATAGTGTATAGTAATTAATAATAAATACCTTTTTCCACAGTGAATTTATTTTTCGTGAAGTGATTTTATCGCAATTGTCTTCCTGAATATAGTGAAAATAAGAATAAGTTCTCTCAATTTATTAAGTCGAAATTTCGTGATTCGTGATATATTTTTAAAAACTTTTCAAACAATTAAGTTTATATATATATATATATATATATATATATATATATA
>JAPDSC010072289.1:1405256-1433268 GCA_026290005.1 Latrodectus geometricus | reverse complement strand
ATGTGTAGCAGCCATCTGTTTGCTTTTAAAAGAATCACTTAAATGAAATATGTTTAATTTTGTTGTTATATAGGCATAAATGTTGCTACACAAGTTTCATTTGCTGTAGCAATAAGTCAGTTATTTTTATCATTATTTTAAAAAATAAAATTCTTTTGGCTACTGATATTCGTTTTCTGTTATGCAAATTTTAAATAAAACATCCGAGAGTCTTTATCAGTTACCAAAAAATTTACTTAATAAAAATGGGAGTGTTATCTCTAGCCAATCATAAAGCATGCATATTATTTAATTTCTGAGTCAACTTATTTTCCGAATATTTTTATCAGTGATATGAATGAAAAAAAAATCTTAACTATTACATAAGTATACATCCCCTCTATTTATTGTTGCTTTGCTTTGATTTCACTTTAAATTTTACGCCTAATTAAACGCTACTACAGATTTTAAACCCACACATTTATAAGCAGCTTATAATTTTTCGAAGTCCTGTGTATTACAGTTAAAAATTATTTGTTTTCATCGTTTATAGAAAAAAAAATTGTCAATTTATATTTTTTGTCATTTATATTAAAGTAATTGTTAAAAACAACGACTAATTATTTTTCAATCTTTTTTATTTATTTATATTTTCAATGTGCTATTCTTGTGAAATTAAATGTATGTGTATAATGTTTTCTTATAAATGTTATTAGAAAACACTTCTTAAAATTATTCACTTTTATATGTTCAAATGTTTAAAAACAGGAAAATAGTTTTTTACCCCGTTTATATAAAAATTATTATACTTGAATTATGTAATCGTGTAGTAGACTCTATTACGTATTCTTCCCCAGCGATGTGTCAGAAATGATTCCTTAAAACATTCATTACATTTACCAGGGATAAATGTAATGAATGTTTACGGAATTTGAGATCTGATTCATAAATCAGAAACTCATCACAGTAATCAAAATTTCATTGAAAACGATATAAAAAAAAAATCTCAATCCATGTTTATATTTAATACTTACTTAAAATATTCCATTTTTATTTTGTGTGTTTTCACAATATGTGTTACTTTTAACAAGAATAGATATTTTGGTTCACCAATTAATGTTATCTTTATTTTCATCGATCATTCTCTTGATTTTACGAAAATTCCATATGAAAGTAGATAATTCGACTTATACCAAAGTAAATATGCATCGTATAACCATTTAATTTATTTAACTGTTTTGCTTTCTTTTTTTAAAAACAAAATCATTCCATCCATTGTTGTGAAAAGCTTTCATGCATATTTCAACTTTCTAATACCGTTTTCAAAAGATAAAATGTTCCAACTTGATACGACATTGTAATCGCCAATAATTCAGACATATTTTTCTAACTGCATCTTTAACAGTTTCAGTTATTTTCATTAATTTAATTTATTACTGTAAAACATTTCAAATTTCACCGTTTAAAATAAAATAATTTTTGTATATATGTTAAAGATTACAATATTATGTCAGATTCAATTGTTAAAGATTTTACGTACTGCTGCCATCTAGTTTCAAAACTGAAATTTAAAATTTGTTAATTGTATTATTTCTTTAAATATTATTAGTATTGTTATATGTATTGTTTATATTGTTATATGTATTGTTTATATTGTTATATGTATATCAATATGAATAAACTTGTATGAATTTTTTGAGTAATAATTCTTTTTTATTCAGACAATTACAAATAATAAAGTAAGTAATTAAAATTGATAATTATCACTGAAAGACATTTATTGGAAAAATACGATAAATGTAAAATATATTCATAAAATAATGTAAAATAATGTTCATAAAATTATTTTCGCAACTTATAAAAATGTATTTGTGACAAATGTTTTGATTAACAACTTGAAAATTATTATATTTAGCGAAGTATTATTTATGAAATTATGAATTTTTCATGTTTATGAAATTATGAACCCAAATATCAACTTTATTGAAGAACAGATTTTATTTGCGAAAAAATATAAATAATTATGTATTTTAAATAAATAATGAAAACGAAAATCCAAAGGAAATTTCAAATAAAAGGAAAATGATGGCATAGATAAGCACCCATTGTTTATAATTTGAAATGAAATATTGGAACTCTTTTAATAAATAATTCTGCCATTTTTATGCGTAATAAATCTTTTCTAATGAGGAATTGAAAAAATTTAATTTTTTCCTTATTTTATTGGAGAAAAAAAAACTTATAATTAAAGAGAATTTTCCACATTTAAGTCAACCAAAAGCTTTTTCCGTTAGTTCTATGAACACTCCTTTTAGAATTTTGATTAATAATTAAGTAAATATTTTAGATGTTGAAGATTATATAACAAGAAAATATGACTTTTAATAAAATGTTAACCTTTAAAGACTGAAATATTGTTCAGAGTTCAAGGATTCATAAATTTTTTAACAATTACGTAATTTATTTTTTGGGAAATGAATTACTGTCGATTATATAGATATTTGAAAAAAAATTTGTTGTACTTTTTATGTAAATATCTTTTCTTAAAAGCAACATGATTGTACTTTTATAACTCAGAAACATTGATACGCCATGACGTATACCGTAACAGTTTAAAACTGGTGTAAAACATGAGCATTTAATAATTTTTTTCACTGAACGAGAAACTAGTCAAAAGTCTTAAGCAAACGGACAAATAAAGCAGTTTCTAACGTATAGTTATCATTGTTTGAGAGGTTCAATAGATAAACATAAGCTTGATATTGTTTGCACGGGCTAATGGTCACCTTGGTGCGATTTTTCCACATTTGGCAATAAAATTTAAATTACATCATATGTAATAATCATTACCTACTAATGATAATTACAACCCTAAGTAATTACTAATGCTAATTACTAATGTAATAGATACTAATGATAATTACAACCCTATGTAATTATCATTAGTATCTTATAGAGTAAAATGTAAAGTCAATAACATATGATGTGTCTTAAACGATATTTCTTTTCAGTCGAATTCAGCCCTTAAAGCTACCACTTGTTGAATTTTTAACTAATCGCTTGTAACTGGACACCATTAGCGTCTTTAAAGTCACAAAAGCTTACCCACTGGCTTGGGTTATTCATTTTAAATTAACTTATAAATTGTTTATATTGAAAGAATTTCATTCTTTCGGAAACGCGCTTTTATAAACTATGTCTTGTAGTCAGCGTGCCTGACTGTGGATGGGGATTTCCTGGGTTCGAATCCTGGTTTGGACATGTGGATGTACTTTCTCTCTTCTGCCTTTTTCCTTTCTTTGTATGAATGGTTGCTTACCCAATAAACGGGTAATTATGACATGTGTTTACTGAGTAAGTCGGACCCCATACTAAAATCACGGTTTAATTAGAAAAGTGGAGCAGCACACTCCATATTGCCTTCCTAGTGGGCACAAGACAACAATAACAACCTGTTCGATTATTGGTGATTAGTCAATTCCTTTGAAAATTTTACTAAAATTTATGTATCTGAATTATTAATAAGTATTCCACTATATTTTCACTTGGAAAAGCTAATTTCTGTAAAAGGAATAATTTCTCTTTTTAAACTCTTTCACAAGAGGATCAAATTGTATTTTAATAGTTATGATTTTTGTCAAAAGCTCAGCTACAAAGTTATTATTACTAAATATGATTATCTTTTGAAAGCCTCAACTGTATGAATGCGTGTATAATATTTGTTCAAGTTTATTTTTTAACCAATGAGTTTTTCTCTTTTTATTAGGCTTGGTCATTAAAGAAGAATTTATGGAATAAAAGCGATCCCAGAAGAATTACTAAAGCGAAACATCGGTTGATATCAGCTCTCCGGCGCAATCCGAAAGTAGAAACACTCAAGAAAGAAGGCGATTGTTACAGATTCCGATTAAAATTAATTGGTATGTTGTTTCAATATCAGCAAAAATTTTGCATGATTTTTAAAGCTGATCTTATAAATATTCGACACCTTTTTTTCTCTTGTTACGTACTCAGGAAAGATATTAGTCATTAATATAGGTCAAGCTCTTAAGAGATAAATTTATGATTCAAAACAAAAAAAATAATGATTAGCATTTTTAAGTCTGTACTCAGAGTATATTTACATATAAGTTCAAAACATAAAAATGCATTATATATATATAACATACTTTATGTAAATTCAAGATAAATTTATTATTCGACAAACCATTAGTTTCGTAAAATATTTAAAAACCAACTGATCTATATTGGCTGAAATTTAAAGATAATTATCTAAACCGAAGTAGGACTTTAAAAATTCTTACTATTTGTGAATAAGGAAATTTATCTATCTTAAAGTATAATTTTTGTCGTTCCTAATATGGTTATAAGGTATAAAAGTGGTTAGAGATCCAGACATCAGTTCAATGGTTTGTGGGTTCAATTCCCACCTCGTCCATGGATATGTATAATGATTAGGAATCTATTCTAAATTGTGGGTCTTAACTCTCGTCTTCAAAAGATGACTGCTGAGTGACAAACAAGCCATTCTGTCAGAAAATTTGCCCAGTTTACTCCATTTATTGGTACCAAATTTATAAATGTAATATTGAATTAAAATTATACTTGTGTAACTTAATAAAGAACTTAAAATGAGAGTTTAAAATTTGTAAACTGTAAGCGATGTAAAATACAATTAAACTAAAAATTATAGTTTCAACTTTTGTAGAATAATATCTTTCAATTACCGCGGAAATTTTTCGAGTGGCTTTGCTAATCGTTATCTTTTCAAAATGTCCTCTAAATGAGGAATTCCTAATGAAGGAATTACAAATATAAACTACAGAAAGTGTTTTTGTTCTCAAAATTTTGGCAAATAGAAAAAAATGTCATCATATGAAATGATATTAATTATAAAAATTTGATTTTAAAATGTTGTAAAATAAGATTATTGCAAAACTCCCTGATAGTTATAAAATAAATAACTTTCCCTTTTTCTTGAGCGGAAAACTATTATTCTTATTTTATACGATTATCACAAACTTCTCAGAAATCTAAATTTGAAGGTACTCTTTAAAAAAATATTACCCGAATTTTACAAACACTAATTAGCCAAGGTCTGATAAAATGATAAATTTGATAATTCGAATTTTTAAAGTTCATTATTGAAGATTTATTGCCTTTCAAAAAAATTTTTGTAACAATTTTTACCATGGTTTTTGAATTTATTAATTTTTTTAAAATTTAGAAGTAAAAATAACATGATGGAAAAATAAAAATGAAGAAACTTACAAAGTTAAAATCGAAACAATTTAACTGGAAATCTTGTTCTCAATCAACTCTTGGAAATTGCTTAAAACTACACGTTAAGAGAAGAGCAATTCCCACGTGATATGGAGCAAATGTAATATAAATAAACATTATTCTTAAAACTAATAAAAAAAGAACCCATCATTGAAAAAAATATGCCTTTGACGATTTGGAATTGGTAGAAAGACAGTTATTTTTCTCTGGTCTCAAGAAAAGTGGTTTTATTAGATAAAGATAAGCAAAATGACTGTAGAGTTCGTTTAGTATAAAAAATTTTTATTAGATTATTCGAATACAAATTCTGATTTTGAGGAAAGATTAAGAATCACATAACGTATAAAATATGAATATGAATTTCGCTATATCTAAACATACGGTATACACCAAAATTTACATAATTAACACTCAAACTCATATCTCGAACACGTGGTTGTGTTTCTCAATGGGCAGTCGCTGCACGTGTAATAACACATGCAGCTACAGTAATCAGATAAAAGTAAGTTTTGTTGTGCTGCTGTTGTTAGATATGAGTCACGACTAACGAAAAATTATTCATGGTTGCGCATTGTTTCCGTTAATACGGAAGTGGTCATGAAGATGAGCTGAGTTTAAAAAGTTGACAACAATTCTGAGAGAAGGTTAATAAGACAGTTATGTTATTGATAAATGTCTATAAATGTTGTCTATGGTTAATTATGTTTGAATTGCCCAATTATGCTCTCTGTAGTTTTAAAGCTTTGGTAATTTCTTACCGTCATCCAAGAACGCTAGAGGGATTTCTCCAGAATTTGAGAAGATTCTATCGGGGAAGTTACACTCCGATGAATAAATAGTGATACCAACTGGACTGGACAGCCATACGTCTCGAGAAGCTCTAGTCATGTTGCAGGAAAACTTTCCAGGAGGAATCATTTCGCGCAGATCCACCAAAAGCTATGTCCACATTATGCGAGAAAATCACCTCCTTTCGCCGGAATCTACTGCAACCTTTGTTTCAAGATATGTTTGAAAACCTGCGCAAACGATATGAATGCTGTCGACTGAGAGGCGGTGCACCCTTTGAACATTTACATATTGTGGTAAATCAACACGCTAACATTGTGCATATGTATGCAAGTAGTACATGTTTTGATTCTACTTTTGAGGAGAAATAATTCTCATATGACGATATTATTTTTATTTGGTTCGCCTTTGCACTTCAGACTTTATTTTATGGCGCATACTATATATATTTTTTTTATTCTTAAGAATACCAATTTTAATTCAACATAACTTTGTTAAAATGGTAATTTATTTGCATCATCTTAGGATAAGTTATATTAGAATTGCGAGAAAAATTTGTTACAAGATTTTTATAATTTCACGCCATATATGTATTTACATACAGAGTGATTCTAAATTGATTTTACAAATTAAGAGGGTTGAAAGTATTTATCCAGACAAGTAATAATTACATAAAAACACAGCATCGCATTCCAATTTGAGAGAAAATAATAATAATAATAATAATTCTTCCGGAATTTACAATAGAGTTGGGTAACCGAAGGAATATTACCAAAAGTTTCACAATCATATCTATTGTTTAGTGAAAACCTCACAGCAAATGCTCAAAATGCCAACCACGTGAATCGTTGCCTAGTTTTCACGGCGAAGGAACGATTGGCGCACCTTCTTAAAGATTCCTGGTGTCGTGTTAATTTTGTCCGAGGTAACAACGTTCTAGCCACGCGATCTTCAGATGAGTCCACAGGCGTCTTCTACAATAAAG
Organism: Latrodectus geometricus; assembly: GCA_026290005.1. Lineage (NCBI taxonomy): Eukaryota > Metazoa > Arthropoda > Arachnida > Araneae > Theridiidae > Latrodectus > Latrodectus geometricus. The sequence continues at coordinate 1,426,232 of JAPDSC010072289.1, read as the reverse complement.
ATTTCATGTGTTCCCGGAAGAAAAAGTCCAGTGGGTTGAGGTCAGGTGAGCAAAGAGGCCAAGCCGCAGGTCCGCAACGTCCAATCCGCCGTGCGGGATATGTGACATTCAAAATGTTACGGAATGTGTTGGAAAAATGTGCTGGAGATCCATCGAACATAAACCACATATCTCTCTGCATTGAACAACTTGCAATAAACAAGTAACACTTGTTTATTACAGGTAACACTTGTTCTAAGAAGATACGGTATGTTGCGCCTTTCAAACTGTCTGGCATGACATAATGGACTACCAAATAATTACCAAAGATATCTGTCCAGATGTTCATAAAAAATTTCTGATGGTGTCTACGATGGTTGTTTGTTGTTAAACCAAATGTGTTGATTGTATGTGTTGCTATCCTTCTGTGGAAATTTGCATACGGTAAATTCTTGATACGTATTTACTTTTCTTCCTCTCAGAGTGGAATGCGACCCTATGTTTCTATGTAAATATTGCTTATGTGGATGGGAAAGATCAAGCTTCTTAATTTGTAAAAGCAATTTAGAATCACACTGTATGTATGTGTGTTTTATATATGTATGTTTTTATGTCATGTATTTTTGGTTAAGGACACACTACTTTGCGCTTTCTTGCTTTTGCTATACATTTTAGCATTAATGGATAATCTATATCGTTTAGTACCATTCCTTTCTGTCTACTTCTAGCAAAAGCATGGCTAAATTAGTGAAAATGCAGCATGAGCAACTGATACGTGAAATATAATCTTTTAAGGCACAAAAAAAGTTACTTATTTGATGCATAACTTTTAATGTATTTTATAATCTGTTTTATCAAATATTTTAAAATTCAATACGTTTATACTTAAATACTTTTTTATATCTCTAACATTTAGGTGTAGAAGATATTTCTTGCGGAAGCTCGGAATTCGACCACATTTCAGAAGTAGTTGAAATTCATGAAAATGAACCTCTTGCTCAAAATACATTCGATAATGCAAAATATGTAAATAAAAAAGAGACTCTTGGGGATTCTCAGGGAGAATTGCAAAACGTGCCAGCTATAGAATCTCCACCGAAGTTCCTGCCTGACATACTGGAAGGAATGAACAATGATGTACTCATGTCTTCCCTTTTACCTCCAGGCAAGCATGATTTCTTTGATGAAGATGACTATCGATGCGATGGCCAATGCTCATGTGTCTTACTCTTAGATGGCAGTTTTTTGCTTAATAAAATGTGCTTCTTGCACGGACTTCTAGCATGACTATATTCGAAAGAGGAAACTGTATATTTCATTGATTTTATCATTTTTCATTTTTATAAATCGTGAAAAAAAATTTGAATTTTGTCAAGCGAAAAGTATTAAAAGATTTTATGTCCATAATATACGATTTGTGTTGTATTTTCTAATTTATAAAGTTATCTAACGATACACAATAAGTTACTGATGATAGTTTGGGATGTTTTATAAGATCCTGATATTCTGGCCAGACTGGTTGAAGAATCATTGGCGCCGTGGACTTCGGTTCAATTCTTTGTGGATTCGATTCTAACCTTAGTCATAGATACTTGTGTTGATTTAGAATCCTCTTGAAACTGTAGGCCCCAACCTAATAAGAATTCATGTGCAAAAACTGATCATTTAGCTGCAAGTAAACAAAACCAGTAACATTCTCACAAAATCATCATTTTCAACCGGACCCCTATGACTTCACTCACAATAGATATAATTGAACATCTGTGTATAAGCTTTTACCTTATTTTTTTATCTTAAAATACCTATAGCATGATATTTAAATTACACTTTAAGAAAATATTAACATTTCAAAAATTATTATTGTTATGTTAAGGTCATATTAAAATTTCAGACCTAAATACTGATGATGTTTAGAGCTAATTTATTGCATTACGGTAAAATATTTTACATGAGATATATATATAATATCAGGAGTAAACACAATCTTTTAACAGGAATTTCCCCAACTAGTAAGAAGGATTCACCCTCAAAATAGCAGACGAATCTTCGAACTTCTGAATTGTAAACCAGTATGCTGTCCATTCAAAACAGTTTGATCTGGAGTATTTATAATAATAATGGAGTAATAAGCAAAGGGCTTATTTTTAGACATGACTATAAGAATTGCTTAGTTGATGGAACCCATGCTAAATAATAAAACGATACTAATCGCACGGTGAAAAAGTGCAATTTATTATCATAATTTGTTATCATTTATTATCATTATTTATTATTTATTATCAATTTATTATCATTATTTAATGTCATAATTTGGCTTGTTTAGTCGTATAGTGTTTATTAATGACGCTGTTTTAAATTATGTAAGTCGCCTTTCTGTAATAATGTTTAGCCTATAAATTATTTATCTAGACAGATATAGTTCGAATTATAAAAGAAAAATACTGATTGTGCTTAAAAATCGTCATGGGGTGTATTCTTACCGTTGCATCTACGAACAGTCAATTATAACTTAGGTGAAGATAAGGTAATGTGCATAAAAAAGTAAAACATACCTTTTCAATATAAGGATCACTAATGCGATAGCTCTTAACACTTTAATTACTTGCGAGAAAGAGAATTTATATATATATATATATATATATAGTATCCAAAATAATAACCAGATGTCGCTAGTTGCTAGAGACAAGGCCGGCGCTAGGGGTGGGCAAGCCGGGCCCCTGCCCGGGGCGGCAAATTGGCCCTGAAATTAAATTTCTCAAACTTTTAAACATTTTCTCTTTCTAAAATAATTGAGTTTTGACCCATGATATACTAAACTTTTTTGTTTAAAATGAATCACATTTTTATGCATTAAGATATTTGGAATCAAACCCCTAACACCCTGTATATATACAGGGTGTTTTTTAAACATACAGCAAAAATTTGTTTCTTTTTGGTTCTACTTTAAGTTCCCTTTCTATTGGAGGTTTTAAAGATTGGAAGCACCTCGCTAAGACTTTAAGTCAACATGAAACCTCTAAAAAACATATCGGAAGTCAAAAGTGTTGGATTGAATTAAGTCAAAGAACGATTGACAGTCATTCACAAAGACTTATTACCACAGAAATAAATTATTGGGACGAGGTGCTTCTACGAATTGTTTCAACAATAAAAATGCTTGTTCAAAATTGTTTAGCCCTCCGAGGTTCGAGTGACAAACTTTACGATTTCGGTAACGGTAATTTTTTACAAATTATTCAATTACTTGCTCAGTTTGATCCAGTAATGGAAGAGCATATCCGCAGAGTGCTTAAAAAAGAAGAAGCTAAATTAAAATAAATTGATTATTCTTTTAGCTGAAAATATAACATTTCATATTATTACTGATATTAAAAAAGCTAAATATTATTCAATAATTCTAGATTGCACTCCTGATATCAGCAAGATCGAGCAAATGACAGTTTTAGTAAGGTATGTATCCATTGACAAGTCCAATCCCAAGGAGGTTTCCATTAAATTTAATGAAAGCTTTTTAGGCTTTCTTCCGGTTGAAAGATCGACTGGATATAAACTTCTAGCTCTAATACTTAAAAGACTTGAAACATTGGGATTGAATTTGCAGGATATGAAGGGCCAGGCTTACGATAATGGGGCCAACATGAGAGGCAGTAAATCGGGAGTACAATCTAGAATAAATGCGTTAAATCCAAGAGCATTTTACCTTCCATGTAACAGCCACTCATTAAACTTGGTAGTTAATGACGTGGCAAAAGCATCCTTCGAAGCCACCAATTTTTTTAATATAGTACAAAAAATAAATCTGTTTTTTTCCTCGTCAACTTTTCGATGGACCATATTATTCAAATATGTTTCCGGACTTACTTTGAAACCTTTAAGTGATACTCGTTAGGAAAGCCGAATAGATGCATTAAAACCACTAAGGTATCAATTAGGAGGGATATACGATGCTTTACTTGCTGTTTGTAATAACTCGGAGGTTGACAACTCTATAAGAGTTGAGGCTTCTGGACTATTAAGTTGTGTTAAACAATTTAAATTCTTATGCTGCATTGTAAATTGGTACAAAATCTTAAATTGTATCATTCCTATAAGTAAGTTCTTGCAGACAAAAGACTATGATTTACCATCTGCTATGGAGCTCTTGAAAATTTGTAAAGATTTTTTCAAGGATCTTAGATCGGACAGAGCCTTTAATGAAATGCTTTGCGATGCTCGAGAACTCGCAGACGAAATTGACATACCAGCTAATTTTGAGCTCACCAAGCCACGTCATAGAGTTCGAAGAAGGAATGTTAATTTCGACTATGAGGCAAAAGATGATCCAACAGAAATCCTGCTTTGAAATATAAGGCAGAATTTTATTTATTTACATTAGATAAAGCCATCAATGCACTCGAATCCTGGTTTGATTTGATCAGTACCCACAGCAACTATTTCCAATTTTTATACAATATTTCTGATTTAAAAGATATTCCTCAAAATGACATTATAAAGTATTGTAAAGATTTAGAAACAGTGTTGCCGGATGGGAATTCATCCGATATAAACGCGCTTGACTTGGCAGATGAGATAACAGCTGTTTTGGCTTTGCTAAACAAAAAAGAAAGTTCAGTTGAGATTTTAAAATTCATATCGAACCTGGATTTTGCTCCCAATCTTGGTATAGTTTTAAGAATATTGCTGACTCTCCCAATAAGTGTAGGAAGTGGAGAAAAGAGTTTCTCCAAATTAAAACTAATTAAAAAATTTTTACGCTCGACAACTACCGAGGATCGACTAAACGGCTTTACAACAATAGCCGTCGAACATGACCTGGCTGAAAAAATTAATGTTAAAGAAATTATAAAACAATTTTCCGAATTAAAAGTGAGAAAAAAACAATTTTAATTTCAACTCTCGGATTAAATGTATTTTTAATATGTAATAAAGTTTTAATATTTAGTGATTTTATAATTTGTTTTACTTTTTTTAAATATCTGTTCTGTATTTTATAATTATGCACCAGAAATGACTCTTTCCTTTTTTTCTGCGCAATCCTAATTTTAATTTAGTGGCAAAAACATAAATAAATAAACTAGTATTATTTTGCTAATCAAAACTTCAACATTGCTGATGATTGCAATTCTTTTACTCGTTTTATTTTACCATTAATTGTAGAAAGGGTTTAATTTATCTCTTTTAATTTTTGTTATAAAGGGGCGGCATTTTACCTCTTTGCCCGGGGCGGCGAAGCTGCTAGCGCCGGCCCTGCTAGAGAGCTTCGCAGAGAGTAATAAATACTCAGTGTCACTAGTTGGATGTTACGCTGTAATGAAGTAAGAGAGACTTAATTAGGCTTTGTAGACACGAGTAGGTATTTCGCCAATTGTTAGATATGTCTTTTTATATGTTGTTGTTTGTTAATAATTTATGTAGTCATTAAAGTGTGTGTCAATTTTAAAACTGTGTATCCTTTACGTAATCCACTGAACCATTCTACAAATTTATGAGGGCTCAGCCGGGATCTTACTGCGATTGAAAATACCTGAAGAGTTATTACCTGAATTAATAGCAACTGTGACTGAAGTGATATTAGGGAGGTTATAAAATTACCACTGAAGAAGTCTACAATCTCAGCTTACCTGCAACTACTGAGGTTTTGTGTACGTTTTTCTGTTTTCATTGTGATTCGTTGTTCTGTTTTTGGAAATATGAGTAATTTTCTGAGTAATATAAAGAAACAAGAGCATAGAGTTACAGCAGAAGAATTAGGTTTAAATGTTCCAGCGGATGCTAAAGTTATAGAGATTAAAACTTTAATTGAATGTTCGGATATTTTAAAAAATGATCCCGAATTTGTGAAGGATATGGTTAAATTGATCATAGAGGATCAAAAGAATAAAATATCTATTGAACAATCTCAAATCGAGTAAGCTAGAATTAAATTAGTTCAAATTGAAAGAGAAATTGAGCTGCAAAACTTAAAGCGGCGAGCAGTCACTGAAAATGCGAATTTAGCAGAGAACAATTTTGAATCAGCGTCGGAAAGCTTAGAAAATTTGATAAAAAGTGTTAAAACTCTCACCATATCTGTGCCCGAAACCCCAGAAGCTCTGCATTTGTTTTTTTCAGTCCCTTGAAAAAGCTTTTGGAACGAAAAATGTCCCATTTAAATTAAAATCAGTAAGTTTGACTAACTTAATAGATGATAAATGTAATAATGTTTTGGCTTATGCTACCGAAGCAGAAATTTCTAATTATGACGAATTATAAGCTATAATTTTAAAACAGTTTTAACCTACACCGCGTGATTGTTTACGCAATTTTAAACATGCACAGAAATATTCAGCAGAATCCCATGTACAGCTCGCTTCACGGCTTAGCGCGACTTTAGATTTATTATAGTAGATAAAGAGAAGTTAATGATTTTAAAAAATTGTGTGATTTTATGGTTTCCGTTGAATTGTATGAAACTCTCGATTTTAAAACTAGGGAACCTATTAGCATTCGCAAAGGTCAAAATTGGTTCACCCCGAATGAATTAGGAAGGAAATGTGATTTATATTTTTCGTCTAAAGTAAAACCAGAAGTGTATAGCTCGCGAATCGAAAATACTGCGATTAGAAGGTCTAGTTTTTATAAAAACCAAATCAAAAGAGAACAAATATGTAAGTCTGTGTATTAATATCCGAATACTAACTCCGAACGATGTTGTTATGTTTGTGGGTAAAAGTGTAAGAAAATATTTTCTCTATTCTCGTGATTGTCCAAAACGCTCAGACAAAAATGAAAATTCAAAAAATAGAACAAAACTGTGTTGGGAGTGAAAACGAAATCAGATAATGTAAAAAATCAATTAGAATATATTGAATTATTAATTGATGGCAAAAAAAAAATAAATTTCTTAAAATATTCAGGAAGTTAGCTTATTATTGTTAAGAGCTCTCTCTTTTTCCATATAAGCGAACTACAAACACTGTTGAAGTTCAAACTTGTTTTGGCCATAAAGTTCTCACCGAAACATCTGTGTTTTGTTTTCCTACGGGTAAAAATCCTGAAGTACAGTTAGAAGCTGCTATGTGTGATTCACTGATAGTTGACTATATATATTCCCCCTCGATGCTTAAAAATGCTAGAAAACCCGAATTCTACTGAAGGGTCAAGGGTCGTGTGACGTCGGCTCCTTCATTTCACTGACTAAGGAGTATTTTTCTTCTGTCGATGATTATTTTTTGTCTTTTATTTCTGCGGGGATAAGTGAGGCAGATAATATAAATTTAACGCTTATTGTTAGCAAAGAATTGCGTGATAATGTTTCGAATTTGATTAAAAATTATAAACCACTTAAAGAGCCAAGAAAAACTGATTTGAAAATGAATATTATATTGAAAGATGATTTGCCAGTTTCACAGCGTTGTAGAAGAATCCCTTTTTCGGAACAAAAAATAATCGATCAACAAATTGACGAATGGTTACGGAATGGGATAATAAGACCCTCTTGTTCAGAATATGCTTCACCAATTGTTTTATCTTAATAGCGGGAAGGGACTTCACATTTATGTGTGGATTTTAGACAATTAAATAAAAAGTGATTAAAGACTCGTTTCCTATGGCTCAGATAGAAGAGGTTTTAGATCATTTAGGAGACGCGAAGGTTTTCTCAAAGTCAGACTTAAAGAGCGGATTTTTTCATGTACCTGTGGAGGAAAAATGTAATAAATATTTGGCATTTATCTGTCACGCAGGTCTTTATGAATTTTTGAAAGCTTCCTTTGGTTTGTGTACATCGCCCAGCGTATTTCAAAGATTTGTTTACAATATGTTTAGGGATTTAATGAGGGATAATACTGTTTTAGTAATATGGGTGGTTTTATTGTACCTGATGAGGAAGAAGGTTTAGAAAAATTAAAACTTATTTTATAAGTGGCTAAAGAATACGGGTTGGAAATTAATTTTAAAAAGTGTCAATTTCTTAAAAGAAAAATAGAATGTTTTGGGTATATTATTGAGGATGGTACGATTCCCCCCTCGCCTGAAAAAAAAATTGCTGTACAAAATTTTTCAGAACCCAAAAATATTAAGCAAACTCAGAGCTTCTTTGGTCTTATTGGATATTTTAGAAAATTTATTTCGAACTATGTAAATATTGCCAAACTTTTGAGTGATCTTCTTCGAAATGGAGTCGAATTTAAATTCGGACTCTCTCTATCTCAAAAAGAAGGTTTCAATAGATTAAAGGAACTTTTGTCAACAACTCTTGTTCTGCATATTTTCAGACAAGGAGCCCCACTTGAACTGCAGACAGATGCAAGCAGCCAGGGATTTGGCGCTGTTTTGCTACCGAAATCTGAAGATGGACAATTTCATCCTATTCACTATATGAGTAGAAAAACTACCTCCCAACAAGAAAAGCTATGTAGTTATGAGCTTAAAGTTTTAGCTATAATAGAAGCTCTTTAGAAATTTAGAAATTATTTACTAGATTCAAAAATCAAAATAATAACAGACTGTGATTCTTTTCAAAAGACTATGTTCAAAAAAGACATCTCTCCTAAAATAGCACGGTGGACATTATTGTTGGAAGAGTTTGAATGCGAAATCGTCCATAGATCTGGGAAACAAATGAGACTTATAGACGCATTGAGTAGAAATGCTGTTATGATGGTTACTCGTTTGCAGGGAGAAGTGACCACTAAAATGGTGGCTCCCAAACAAATGACGAGCGTCTTTAGTTGTTAAAATCCTTAGTCGATCAAGGGCTGAAGGAAGATTACGTAGTGAAAAATGGAGTATTATTCAAGTATGCAGGGGTCGTGAATTACTTGTAGTGCCTGAGGCTTTAGAACTTGAAATTATACGAAACGCTCGTAACAGAGGACATTTTGCTTTAGCTAAAACGGAAGATCTATACTCAAGTAAGACTCTTTTACATTCATAACCTCAGAAAAAGAGTTGAACAAGTAACCATGAACTGCGTTGAGTTCGTTTTGTGTAAAAAAAACATGGAAAGGGTGAGGGTCTACTCAATCCTATACCGAAAGAAAACACTCCTTTAAGTACACTTCACATTGATTTTATAGGCCCATTTCCGTCAACTTACAAGAACGTACTACAACCATATTCTCACAGTTGTGGATGCATTCACAAATATTCGTCTGGCTTTTCCCAGTAAAATTTACATCAACAGAGGATATTTTACAAAAACTCAATGTGCTACAATCCATTTTTGGGAATCCAACGAGATTAATAACTGACAAAGGAGCAAGCTTCACCTCTCAAAACTTCAAGGAGTATTGTGAGAAAGAAAAAATAAAGCACGTGTTTTCAACTACTGGAATTCCTAGAGGAAATAGACAAGTGGAAAGAATTCATCTAACTTGGATCCCAGTCTTATTCAAATTATCTATTGAAGATCCTAGCAAATGGTACAAATATGTAGCTGATGTGCAACGGATCGTTAATAGTACAAAAAGCAGAAGTACTAAATATTCACTTTTTGAACTTTTCATAGAAATCAAAATGAAAAATCCAAATTTGAAAATCTTAGGAATTCTCGAAGAGGAAGAAACCAACAACTTTATGACGGGCCGAGAAAATATTCGAGAAGACACAAGAAAAGAAATACTAAAAATTCAAGAAGAAAATAAAAGAACTTATAACAAGAAGAGAAAGAAGGCTCAAATATTATATTTCCAAGGTCGGAAATGTGGGTCAGGATGCCGAGCTGTAGGATCCAAAATAATAACCAGATGCCGCTAGTTGCTAGAGAGAATCGCGCATGCTCGCGGGGAGTAATAAATACTCAGCGTTACTAGTTGGATGTTACGCCTCAGATCATTTACCAGTACTTGGCTGCCTTGGTATCAGCAAAAATGAAAAAGAGATAAATTTCATAGAAAAAGTTAATTGGCAACTGTACTACAATATCCTTCAAAATCAATCACATCAAGAACCTGAACTAAATGAAGAAAACAACATCACAACTCTACAAGATTTTCAGAACAAAATTCAGATAGAAATTCAAGATTTTAATAAGAATATTATAGATGCCAAAGAAACTGCAACCTTTAAGGCTAAATATCATAAAAATTATTTAAAGTTACCAACACATATTAGAAATACAATAAAAGAGAGAAACAGACTTAGGAAGGAATTTCAAAAAACACTCAATCCACAAATTAAAAAGATTGTAAACAAAATGAATAAAAATATTAAAAAACTCTGTAATGAGTATAGAGAAAATAATTGGAATGATAAAATTGCAAGTCTAACAGCAGAAAATAACTCAGTATGGACTCTGGCCAAGCAACTCAATAGGAAGAAAATAATTAATCATAGAATTCTTGGGTCAAATGGATATGCTTATTCTAATGCTGATAAACTTGAAATTTTCTCAAACACATTCTACAAACAATTTCAACCTAATGCCAGCAAAAACAAAGAACATACAAAATTTGTCGAACAGACTGTTAATCATTTTATTGCAACCACTCCTCTAAAATCTAATTTAGAACCCACTACTTTAGCTGAAATAATTCCACTTATTAAAAACCTTAAAATAAAGAAAGCACCAGGAGCAGACAAAATTACAAATAAAATGATCAAATGCTTGCCAATTGATTATATCAAAAAATTAATTAACATCTATAACAAATGCCTTGCAATAGCCCACTTCCCCTCTATATGGAAAACTGCTAAGATAATATTGTTCCCAAAACCAGGCAAAGACCCAAGGAAACCTGAAAGCTACAGACCTATAAGTTTACTCCCTACTTTGGGAAAAATATATGAAAGAGTAATTTATAATAGAATGGAAAATTATATTCAACTTATACCACAACAACAATATGGCTATAAAAAAGAATTATCTACAGTTAAACAACTAGTAAGAATAACAGAGATTATTGGACAAAATCATCATAAAAATTTATATACTGCAATGGTGATGTTAGATGTATCTAAAGCCTTTGATCGTGTCTGGCATGAAGGTCTATTACTAAAATTAATAAATTTAAATATAAACACAGACATCATTTTACTTCTTCATTCTTATCTGCAAAATAGATTCTTTCAAGTCACACAAAATCAAGAAACTTCCATCACCCTACCCATTAGAGCTGGAGTCCCTCAAGGGAGTATTTTAGGGCCAATTCTATATCTTTTTTATACCCATGACTTTCCTAAAATAACAGACAACAAAATAAATATAGCCTTTTATGCAGATGACACAGCCATCTTAACAGATTCAATGAATCCACAAAATGCATTACATAAACTTCAACTTGCCCTATATGAAATTGAAGACTGGTGCAACAATTGGAAAATAGCAATAAATGCAGAAAAATCACAACTGTTAGTTTTCAGAAGAAGAAAAAGAAATAAAATTAAACATAAAATACTAAATAACCTAATACTATTTGATAAAGAAATCCCACAAGTCAAGGAGGCCAAATACCTTGGATTAACTCTTAGCAGCAACTTAACATGGAAAAATCACATAGATAATGCCATCAAGAAAGCCACAAAAGCATATGGACATATTAAATCAATAATGGGAAAAAACTCAAAATTATCATTAAAAATGAAAAGATTATTATACATAACCATGATTAGACCTATTATAACTTATGCATCCCCAGTTTGGAATTCCTTAAGTAAAAATGAAACAAGAAAACTAAAAACATTTCAATTCAAAATCTTAAGATATTTAACAAATGCTCCATTCTACATCAGAAATAAAAATATTGCCAAAGACCTCAAAATAGATGATATAATAACACATATAAATAAATTAAATAAGAATTTTTATGAAAAAGCAAAAACTTGCAAAGCTTCTAACTTTGAACAAATTTTCAATTATAAATATCTACAAGAGGATTGCAAATTCAGACCCATTGCAAATTTCTTTCTTGGTGGAAATAATTAAATGTATATATATAGTTGTACATATTTTATTATACTCAAGATCTTCATTTTCACTTATAAGTTTTTTCACTGCATTACACTATTTTCACTTCGGAGAGATTTCTCCTCATAACCACGCCTTCCTCTTGGAGCCTAGCCTACCGATTGGATATTGGTTCCATTCTCCCAAAGTTTCTCCTACTTGCGCTGTGACGTAAGCGCTCCGCCGTAATTAAACGCCAAGTTCTCCGTTCTAAGGAACTATCACAGATGAAGAAGTAAGGGCCAGCTTTGCAGGCCGACACTTTGTTAAAAACATCAGATCCAAGATGGATGTTACGCTGTAATGAAGTAAAAGAGACTTACTTATGGTTTGCGAACACGAGTAGGTGTTCCGCGGATTATTGTATTCATGTTATATTGCTTACTAGTATGAGATGATATTATATACTCAAATATAGATGTCTTTTTATATGTTGCTGTTTGTTTATAATTTATGTACTCATTAAAGTCTTTTTGTCAATTTTAAAACTGTGTATCGTTTAAATAATCCACTGAATCACTCTACAAATTTTTATATATATATATCCTTTGATTCTCGACAAGTTGTGATCGCGATTGATCGCCAAGCTGAGCAAAACCAAAAATCGCGTTCTGATTGGTTTAGATTCAGTCGAGGCTCTGATTGGTTTACCGTTTTTAGAATTTTTAAAATCCAATGAATGTTGCGTTATTTTTGATTGTTCAACCATACCTATTAGCACTGTAATTAGCGCGAACAGGAATGGAGCCAAAACAAATAACTAAGTTTGCCAAAGAGCATCTTAAAGTATAGTTTTACCGTAAATCTTGTAAATATCTGCAAATAAAGTTTTTTTTTTTTTATGTTAAATCCATAGTTATCTTTGAACCTTTGAACAAATTGGAATCAAAAGACAGGACTATGAATAGTTAAAAATGGCATTATTTAGGCTATATTTTACTGCTTCTTTGAAAAAAGTGGAAATTGTTCTAAAAAGATGAAGCAGTAACTAAGATTGAGATATAAATTTACTGTTAAACTTTACCCTTAGCAACTTTTTCGAAAAGTCGCCAAAAACCTTATAATTTTGCACAAACGAGGTCTAAAAATAAACAGAATATTGAAAAATATATCCTTATTGGTCGGAATCCCTCATCTGCGATTATTGGTCGGAATTGTGTTGCCAGAAAGTGTTGTTTATCGCCAAATATTTAAATATAGCCCCAAGGTTAACCGTACAGTAAATCTCACCCGACTTCGGTAACGTCTGAAAAGTATGAAGCAATGCTATATCTTTTAGTAGAATCAGCTCTGCTAGAAGTTCTTATCGAGGAATTGTAACGCTCACATAACCGCGTAGAAAATAAAGACAAGATGAATATGCTAAGAAATTTATTACAATTTTTTCGTTTGTAAGTCGAAAGTAACGAGTGGTTACATTTTGCTCAATCAGACTTTGCGAAAGAGGAAGAGTTTAAAAACTTTAAAGTGAAAAAAATGTCCTACTGCGGCTTCTATTGTGTTCGCGCATGCGCGCAACGTCATGTGATGTTGTTTTGAATAGAACAGAATAAATATGTAATTTGAGGAGAACGGTTATGATTCTCGAGCGGGAATTATTCCCCATATCTTTTTTGTTACGTATGTTTGTATCTGAATAAAATAATATTAAAAGATACTGGTCCGTCGTATGTGTGAATATAATATAATCCTTATAACCTAATCATCTCTAAACTATCAATTACATATTGCATCTACTGAAAAGCAAAAGGCTGAGGAAAATAGCAAGCATTGTTTGTTTTGTAATATGTTATTTCATAATATCTTTGAATGCTTAAACCTACTGAGATGCTACTGGAGGCGAAAAAGGAAAGATAGAAGAAAACAAGAGTTTGTTTCATGTGTTTGAAACCAGGACACAATTCTCAGACCTGCAAAGCTTATTTAAAATGCTGTATTACATTGAAGAAAAAACAGCATAACTTTATGTATCCAAAGGTAAATCAATCAAAACAAGACAAATACTCTGAATCAGATGCACAAGTTTTTTTGTCACCAAAAAATTGGCCAAAATTATTGCTAACTGTATTATGAAAATCATCATTGGCGACAAGTCTAGAATTGTTAGTGGATTATTTGACACTGGTGCTCAGAGATCTCTTATAAGAAAAGGTATTGTAGGGAATTTAGAATTGAAACATGTCGATCAAGAAATGAGAGAAATGGACTTTTGGGGGCAGAGAAACTAACAAGAGTTCCATAATGTCTACAATATTACATTACAAAGTTTATGGTAAAATTTCAAGTGCAATATTTCAGTTTCGGATGAAAGGAAGAACTCTTAACTTAAAGTGTCTTTTTATGTGTTAAACACTACAAATTTCTTTTGTTCAAATAATGGTCTAAGAAATTTGGATAGGGAGAAAACCATGTCGTTTAATTTTAACTCTCCAACTGCCACTTGTTGGAGAGGATGGTGGGGGCGCATGATTAGAATGTTGAAAGAGATGCTAAAAATTATGGGTAAAAGAATTGTCCTCTAAGAAAAATTGGAAATCATTCTTTGTGACTACGAAACTACAATAAATTCCAATCCATTTACAAATACTGAAGACAATTCAGAAGACTTGAATCCATTAACTCCAGCCTGTTTCTTACAAAGTATTCTTAGCTGTGTGTGTGTGTTAAACATTGATTTAGAAGAAATCTACAGTAAAAGCCTATACATAAGATTACATTTTGTACAAAAATAAGGCAAGATTTAAGAATGCGATTTTGGAATGAGTATTTAGCCATGTTGAATACTAATGATAATAGTCAAGAATAATCGGTTAAATTGCGGTTTAGGTCCCCTTCTTCGCCAACTCGCGAATTTGAAGCGCTTTTTCGCGCATGCTCATTAATTACTCTTTTGTTTTAGCCTTTTCATTGGTCTCTAATTAAGTTTCACTTAGAAATAGCGATAAAAATTTCGCCATAGCATCGCCGTTTTTGGAAACGCGCCAAGGAGGTGACCTAAAGCACATTTTCACCGAATAATCTTTAAAAGTTGGGGAGGTCATTTTCTTAGATACTGACTGCAAGCATATCAATTAAAATTTAAGATTCATCACTGTAAGTCTTTTCTGGAACAGATGGGCCCTCAAGAGTCACTAGAGTGAGAATAATTGACGGAGAGCAGTTAAGAACATTCTAGAGACTTTATCTGTTAGAAATCAGAAGTTTGGAAAAATTGCCATTCATTGCTAAATATGCTCCAAAAAAAAAAAAAAAAAAAAAAAAAAAAAAATGTAACATTTCCACACCCTGTAGCTAATGATTCAGATTCCAATGAAGATCATAATTCCTCATTCAAAGCCCCAGATTTTATCACTAAATCTAGTTGATGTGTTAGAATTTCCCATAGAATTTTGTTGTGTTTGTTTGTCCCATAGAATAATAGTCGTAAGTATGTTTCTCCCATAAAATAGTAGACTTATACGTTTTGTTGCAATTTATAATATCCTTAAAATTGCAAGGTGGGAGGTTGGCTTAAGTAATATCATTACAATTCAACTTTAATGAGAATGGATGTTTTCCAGTGTTTTGAAATTACACCACTTCTAATAATATTCTGTGAATATCTACAAAGAAAGTTTTTTTTCCATATGAAATCCATTGTAATATGTGAACCTTTTAACACAAATCATGTTTATGTTGATCAGCCAAATTAAGTTTAAATGTAATTAAACAACAACATATATACTTTTAATGAGGATTAAAGTCTTAGAAAGCATTAATATATATATTAATTAGTTAATTTTCCTGGAATATAAAGGAATTAAGGAAAATTAATTGTTATTGCATTGCAGAAGTAAAGTAGATTTTTAAAAATTCAGGAATGCCATACTATATATTATTTGTTTTCAATAAAATATTTTATATGAAAAATATTTTAAGACTACTTTTTGAATTGTGTTGATAGTTAACTCGCATTTTATTTAAAGACTTATAGTCTTTATAAAAAGTTATCACAAATATTTGTTTTTAAAATATATTATATTCAAAGCAAATATGTAATTCAATGAGTTTAACTTAATTTAGTATATGAAATATATATTAATTTTTTGGGGTAATGATAGTTTTCAAAACTCTCTGAAAATGTATGAAATTTTAAAAACATGTCAAGAAATTACGCATTTTGAGTTTCTTCATTATAAATTAATGGCTAAAATGCATACTATGGTCTTAGTTCACCAAGAGCAAAAATCTCCAAATAATAAAATTTTGAATTTGCGGAATTGCGTGAAACGATATTTTTGTCTAAACTATAATCTACCCTAAAATTAAATTCTCATTTTAGTGTAAATGTTCAACGTTAATGAGTAAAAAGTTTACTGTTTGCTCAACCTTGGTGACTTTTTTCAAAATTTCGCCTAAAATCTCGTCATTTTGCATAAGCGAGGGGGAAAAAAATTGCCTGTGCTAAAGAATGGGTTGATTAATCAAAAAAGGTTATTTGATGTGGAAAAATTGCACGAAGGATGACAGTACATAAAATCTGATCCGACGTAATGTATGAAATTGCTAAGCGAAATTTTAAAATTTTTACTTTTTTATGCTGAATATTTGTAGAAAATCAAATCAAATTTTATAAAATGTATTAAAAAATTTCTTTATTAATTCTGAAAAATTCTTCATTTTATTTATTTTTAAATAGATGTTATTAAATGTAATTTTCGTTAAAATTATTTCATTAATATTATTTTTGTGGCTTTATTTCCTCATATTTCCTTCAATTTTAATTCTGAAATATTTTTAAATAGAAAATTTTAATTAATTCTTAGTACGATTACTGTTTTATTATTTAGTGTTTGATTAATCAGTTTGAAATCGGGAAAACTCAGATTTTTTACATGGCTTTTATTGTTTTCTTTTTGTTAAGGTAAGTAATTTGACGTAGGGAAAACACCCGATTTCTTATGGTTATTCTTTTCAAGCTGTCGATTGGTGCCCATTGTGGGTTTCTTATGAAATTTCAATACTTTCGTCTCCTCTGCTTGACGAAAACGTTTTCGCCAATTGGCCAGGCTGTGACCGCATTATGCATTTTTATTAAATAAATTTTAAAAATATTTGAGTTAACCAATTGTTTTATTAAATAAGCAGTCATAATTTCTCACAACTTTTATTGTTTATTAGTCAAAACGTATACGAGAATTCAATATATGATGTAAATAGAGTTTCATTTATTTAATACTGTTATGACATCAGATAACGATGTCATTACTTTGACTTGATGAATTTGTTGGTTATCGGTGAAATAGCTCTCGTTTCTACTTGCCTAAGGCTTAATCGTGAGAGGAATATCGCCATCTAGACAAAAGTCGTGACAGTATTATATTTTTAAAATTCATTACTTTTCCCCATACTATTTCGCCGACGGCATCTTATATTTTTATACATCATTCAAAGCATGGTTTTTCCATGATTCAAAGCGAGGATCATACAATTAAAATATTTTAAGCTACCAATATAAAAATGATGTGTGTAATGTTAAAAAAAAAAAAAAATTTATGTTTCCTGAACTTTTTAATCTATTCTATTGTTTTGAATTATTTATATTTAATGTGTTATTAATGAGTATTTTTTTAACTTTCATATTACGCCTTAGCAAATCATTATTAAATGTACATTTAAAAATCGAGATAAAAGAATCTAGTTTTCTTTGAAAATATGAGAACAGAAATGAAAAAATGAGAAAAAACGCATTGAAGTTTTAATAAAAAATAAAAATAATTAAAGTGTAAATAAAAAATTCATGGTATGTTTCAATTCTGAGTTTGGCAACATTCACGAACTGCAAATGCCAAAAAAATGGCTTCTACGCCAGAACAAGTAGTTTGTACTCCAACCTTTGTTTTTCCAACTGCATTTCCTGGTAATTAATTATTTCTGCAATTTGATTATATTTTCATCTTTAAGTTTTAAGCTCTATTACTGTAAAAAAATTTTTTTACGATCGCTCATTTTAATGCTGAGAAACAAATTTCAAGTTTTCTTTGTTTGCAGTCCGTGATCTCCCCCTGGGGGGACTCAAACATAGCGGGATAATGAAGGATGCTTATATACTAATATTTACTAACTTAGCTTGTTTATATATAAACTCAAATGACTTTATTTTAGGAAGGGCTTTTCTGATAAATCCAATATAAGCGAAATGATTTACTGATATTTATATTAAGAAATTCATTTATTATCTTTTATTGGATTTTTACCGTTATTACTTATTCATAAAGCTCAGTTAACTAAAATTTAAAATATCATTTTTTAATTCTTGATGTAATCTATGTAATTTGATTTATTAAATTTAAAAGAATTGTTAGATTTTCAATAAATGAAAATCGATTCGATTATCTGTGTTCTTTTTAAGTGTCTATTGATATATGCAATTATTTTTCCCCTTCCAGTTAATGGTTTTCAGCTGTGGAAGGATGAACAGAAAGGTATGCTATTATTTACCTGATTATTGTAGCATTTTGTCGCTTTAATAAGCTTGAAAGGTTGAATTTTAAAATGATTATTATTATTTTACATATAAAAGTTGTGCTACTGTTTATGAAGAGATCATCTAACTTTAACAAAGTAAAAACTATAATATGATTAATTCCTTGGTTTGCTAATGGGTAATTGCACCAGAGGATTTTTGTAAGGAAGCTTAAAGTCAAGCGGTTTTGTGTGAAAGGGTAATATATTAACTTGAAAAATTTCAACTGACAAATTACCTCATGAAATCCTTATCTTTGATGATAAATCTTTTTCATATTTCAATATTTTCAATTTTAGTTATTAGTTAATTCAAAATTATATTGTTTTTCATGATAAAAAAATTCTTAAATATTTGGTTTAAAATTTGCTCAGTTCTCTTTAAATATAATTTATGTCTCAGTTTTTTTTTTAAACTGATGACACAAAAAGGAATAAGAACAAATTAATAGCAATATTCTTCTAGTTTAAAAAAGTAGGTTTTGATTTTAAGAAATGTCATGAAGTGGCTTACAAAATATAAGTTATCACAATGTGAAACTTATTTTTTTTATCAAAATCAAATAATTGTCAAACGATTATGTTAATAGAAAACAATTAAAAATTATTCATTTCTATATCCTTTTAATTAAAACAATATAGTTATTTGTAAAACAAATACTTGAAACAAGTAAAAAATTTTGTAATTTTATTTGAAAATTGATTAATTTATATTTAGCATAAGAGCATATTTGACAGACAATTATGTCCAAAAATATAAGATAAATTAATATTTACAGCTTATTTTAGTTTTCAATTCATTTTTGCTTTCCACTAGGTTTTACTATCTTACTTGTCATTCTAAGATTACTGCACAAATCTATTTTCATCTGCTTTCTTACTAATGAGTCTGACTAGAAAACATTATGTCTTTAATTTTTATATGTAGTTGATTCTCGATCATCTGTTATTTCCTATTTCTGTCAAAGGCATCCTATCTATTTAAAAATCATATGAAATAATAGTTCCTCATCTGACAGAAATGCAATGATTTAAGTTACAAATTTTTGGAATATGTTAAATTCCATAAAAAGATTTTGTGTAATTTTGCCTATTAAGAGTTTCATCATTCATGAAACCACAGTGAAGTTAATAATTTTTAATGTATAAACATTTATTTGATATCCACCATATCACTTTCAAATCACAAATGCAGCGAAGATAGAAGTCTAGATAATTTCTTGCTATTAGGATAAAAGGAAATCTTGGTTATAAAAATTTCTGCTTGTTTTTATATAATAAAAAAAAAAATTAACAAAGTTATGCATTAGTCTTGATTTTAAAGAACTAAATTTATTGTAATTTTTTTCTTTCAAATAAATATGCAATATCATCTGATATTTCATTATCATATTTTATTTCAATTTCAACTCTTTCACTCTCTATAACTCTTACAGAAATGCCAAGAGTATAAATGTTAAAATTTCCTTTTTATTGTTATTTATTTCTATTGTTTATGACTAATATTATTTATGAACTACCAAACCTTTTTTATTTTACTTCTGTTTTACATTATTCTTTGTTACAGTTTCCAAAATTAATCATTTTGCTTCCATTATATGATGCTGTATGTTTTCATTTATTAAAATTGAGAGTATATTATATCATGTTAATGTACAGTGATTTATGTTTTGCAGTTTTATTGGGATGTCAAGCTCTTAGTAAAATTAATTTCTTTTTATCTTGTTCTAGTCAAGAATGTAAGAAGTAAACTTTTATATTATAATTTCATCTGTTAATAAAATATTTATAAGGCAATAACACAGCTGGTAACTTACATGATTTTGCTATACAATGTATGATTTTTGCATGAATTGCTAGGTATCTGAGCTATAAAATAGCATGCATTGTCAAGGTAGTTGTAATAATATGACAGGTCAAGTATTTAGGTTTTGCTTAGTCTCTGCTTCTAAATTACAATTAAGACTTGCCCAGCTGCTTCCTTTAGATTGGTAGAGTCCAACTCAAGGATGTATGGTCTCACTCACCTATCAAATTGTACTACGAATTAAATATTTTTAATTTAGGCGCAATCACATATTAAAAGCTCAAGGAAAAGAATTTTTTTTTTTTTATGTTGGAGCAAATGAATCATGGTTAAGGATCAGCCATGATTTAAGTAGATGAAAATCTTATAAAAAATCAAATCAATTAAAATTTTTTGTATTTTTTAAATTTAATACATTAATTGTAAATGAAATTAAATTATAATCCGATAGATTCTTGTTTTTACAAACTTTTAACTTGCAAATACTCATGATTTTATAAGCAATTTATTGCCTGACCCTCAACTTGGTCCCATACACATAATTTTAATACCTATTTATGATCTAAAATTTTCAAAATTTATAATTTGGAAACTTGGAATGATGTTGGAAAATTGTAATTTTTTTAATCTGTGGATAGTTAACTTCTGATTTTGAAATCCTGGATTTTTTTAAGGAATTCCTGTGGGATTTCTCTAGCTTAAAGGCTCCCAGTTTACATCAATGTATTGATGTAATAATTCAAGTGCAAATACAGTGAAA
>JAPDSC010072289.1:1369229-1399773 GCA_026290005.1 Latrodectus geometricus | reverse complement strand
ATAAGTGAATAGACCACATTTTCTTGAAACCAGATCATTATTGTTGTAAAATTAATAATTTTTTTAAAAAATTGAGTATATTTTAATTTGGTTTCCTTTTATTAATGTTTTGAATATATATTAAAAAAAGAGTTGTCCTTGTTGCTAATAGCAAAAAATTGTGAATTAAGTCAATAATTGTATATTTAAAAATGTTATTTTTTAAATCAGTGATTTTTAAAAAAAGTATATTAAAATAGAATCAATAAAGAAAACAAAGAAACAAAAGTAGTTAATCTAAAAATGATTTACTAAATATAATAATCTAAGTTGGCAAACCAATTTTTTTTGATGTTTTGGGTGTAAAATATTTTATGAACTCTGCTAAGAGATGATTTGATTTGTACTTATTCTTAACTTTTTAGAGAAGTGAGGAGAATTGACAGATTGGCAATTTAGATTTTTCTTGCAATCAATTTAATCTGTGTTAAAAGTATTGACAGATTGATTAAATTAATCTTTCCTTATAACTTTAAATCAGATATTCAACAATTATAAAAGTTGAGGGAAGTTTGAGAATTTTGTATGGCTCATGTCCAGTACAAGTATATATTCCAGAAATGTGAAGTAGTGCATTACATTGATTCTTAATTGACATTGATTCTTAATTGATTAAAACAATGTGAATAGGGCAATTTGTCTTGTTCTTCTCCATATAAATACACTACATTCAATTATTATCTGAGTAAACTGAATGAGTAGCCTTACTAAATATCTTAGATGGTTAGTTCATTCTCCATATTCCTAATGTGTATTTCAACAACATGAATAAAATTTCAAGGAGCTAATTTTTCATGGATCCTGGATTTTAATTAAAGATTAAACTAGGACTCATGAATCCATTTTATTTCCTGAATCGTGGTTTTATTATCTTTAGTTTTATACCTCCAATTTGAGGGTTTTTTAATGAATTAAGCTTTTAATATCAAATTTATATTCATTTTTTTTAATTTATGAAATTTTAATTTGAAAATATAAGAACAATTTTTTTAAAGTGTGTATTATTGTCATATAAAGGATATTTTCATGTTAATTAAATTCCTATCCTGCTTAGTACTTGTTAATGTAATCATTGTTCAATGTTATTTTAGAATATATATTTTTGCGTTAAAAATTGTTGTTCATGCATGTATATGCTACTTGTTTAACATCTTTGTTTGCATTTGTTTCACATTTTGCATGTAATGCCTTTGTTTCTGTTGTAGTATTCCCTTCCTAAATTTATTTCTGTGTGTTTTTATAAGTACAAAAAAAAAAAAAAAAAACACTCTAATAAAGGCAAAGATAACTTTAAATTTTGTATTTAATCTCTTTCATAACTCAAGTCAAATTAATTTTTAGCAAAATGTGAAACTTAACTTTATGAGTTTTCTTCTCCCAAAAAAAAAAAAAAAAAAAAAGATGTTGAGCAAGTATAAATAAGTTATAATCTTTAATTTCATATCTAAGTATATTTCTTCCAGATGTTTTGACCTTCTGCAATACTTCAACCCCTTGGGGAGATTATAGAGGTATAATAATAAATCACAATTTATTTTCCTTTTTCTTTGTATCATTGATTTTTAATTGCAATTGCTGTGCCACAATTAATAATTGTACTTTTTGAATTGAATTTAATTTTTAATGTATTTTCTTGCTTCATAATTTTTAAATTAATTCTGATTATTTTTCCTAATTTCATTGACTTGTTCAGTAAAATTCTTGTTATATAAATTGAATATCATGCAGTTACAATTAATTGTGTTTTTATAGCTTCCCCCTATAAATGTGAATCATATTTTTTTGTTTTATTTTTAATATCAAAATATAATAAGTTACTTTTACATAATTTTAGGTACCTACTTTAAGTTTTATGTTTTAGATTAGCAAAATAATGTGAAAAAAAAAAAGGATTTTTTTCTAACTTGTAATTTAAAAGAATTGTAAATAATATTTTAGAAAATGATTAAATTCCAAGATGTTGCTTTTTGCTAATGCTTGCAAATATTTTTTATTTGCATTTCAAAACATTTTATTTGGTTTGCTTTTCCCAAGATTTGTATTTTTTTTTGCTGTATACTTGAGTTACAACAGCATGCAACATTTTTTATTCATTGTATTAATAAATAAGCGTTAAAATTTTTTCTTGATGAAAGTTACTAATTTTTTAAATAGATTAAAAAAGTAATTTTTTATTTGAAAAGATGCCAGATTTCAGAGATTTTCATTTATTTTTCTTAGGTTTTGATCCTCGCTCGCACTTGGCCAATTTTCATGTTGCAGCTGCTGCTACTCAAGCACAGCCGATTCAACATCATGATGATTCATCAAAAATTAAGGGGGGTAATAGGGGAGCGATAAAGAATCATATTGGTAATCAGAACGATTTTTCTGCTGCAAGAAATTTACTTGTAGCTGCAGCTTCAGCTCCACCAGCTTTTCCAGGTATAGATGCTAATTTAAAGATACCAAATCCAAATTTAGACAAACAGCCACAGCAACAACAGCCTCAATCTCAACAACAACAACAACAGCAGCAGCAACAACAGCAACAGCAGCAGCAACAACATCAACAGCAGCAGCAGCAACAACAACAATCACATAACCAGCAACCTCATCCTCAACAACAACATCATCATCAATCCCATGATGATAATCCATTAGGTGAAAAAGAGCGTCAGTGGCCTTGTCCGTCTTGTAAAGTTCCCTTTAAACAGGCTTCTGAGCTACAAGCTCATTTGTCTGCTCATACAAAGACTGAAAAGACTGTTCCCTGTGATATTTGTGGAAAATATTTTGCATCTGGGGATCGTGTTAGAATTCATGTGAAAGCTGCACATGGTGAAAAGTCTTGTTCCTGTGAAATTTGTGGCAGTGGTTTCAGTTATCGATGCAAGCTTCTAGATCACATGAGAACCCATACTGGAGATAAACCTTTCCATTGTGAGGTATGTGGGAAAAGTTTTTCTCAGAAAAACCATCTTACTCGCCATTCCATGATACATACTGGCGAACGTCCATTTCCATGTGATTTTTGTGGTAGAGGTTTTTATAGGAAAGATAAATTAACAAGGCATAGAAGAATACATACAGGTGAGCATACTTTATGTTTTATATAGTTATGAATTGCAGGTTGAATATTATTTTTTTAGACTGACCCTGACCTATAAAAATAAACACACCAACCTAAGAAAGCTTTAATGTCTAAATATTCCAAAAGCTTTATATTTGGTGGTAATTTATAATTTCTTTTGTACCAAATGAGAAATTAATCTATTAATAAAATCCCTTTTGTGACAACTGCAAATTCCTTATAGAACTGTTTAGCTATAATACAGAGCTGCAGTGTCCCGATTTTCCTGGATTTATTCCGTTTCTTTTTATCGACTCTTAGATCACTTGAGAAACCACATGATAGCCAAACCTTTCCATTGTGAGGTTTGTGGAAAGAGCTTCTCTCAAAGAAATCACCTTACTCGTCATTCCATGATACATACAGGTGAACGTCCATTTCCATGCGAATTTTGTGGCAAAGGCTTCAATAGGAAAGATAAATTAACCAAACATAGGAGAATTCATACAGGTAAGCAAATTATATGACAGTATAAATGTCAATTGCAGGGTGGAAATTATTCTTGTGCTCAGCTGTTAGTACACAAAACAAAATTAACTCAAATTTTCCATGAAAAAACTAATTTATATAGGTTATAATTTGCATAAAATATTCAATTTAAAGCTTTTACTAAAACTAGACCTAAATGTTGCTGAGAGAACTCTAGTAAATAGATGACAGAAAAGATTTAATTACATTCATTGCCATAAAAAATAGCACACCAAGGAGTTGTCATTATTTAATGAAACTTAGCATGATTGTCGTGTAAATAATATTAAGGTAAAAAAAGGAATCTGTATTGTTAAAAATGAAGCATTTCAGGTGTGTTTTATTGAACAACATCTAAACTGAATAAAAGATATAATTTTGGTGAAATAAAAGGTGTAATTTAGTTGAAATAAAAGATATAGTTTTGGGTGAAATAGAGTTATACTAAATATGATGGCAGATAAAAATGGTTACAGACATGTCCATATTGTATACTTTCTCTGTATAATTGCAAGGCCAACATTTGGTGTTATGGTGCAGTGACTATCATTTTAATTTATTTTGATGTATATCAAAACATTTTCGGTGAAATTGTAATAGAAGTATATAAAGCAGAAAACATGGTAAAAAATAATAAATATTTTATAAAAATTCTGCAATGTCTATAATTAGAATACATTATAAAATTTTAAATATTCATATTAGTTGGGATTTTTAAAATAAGATACCGCTGAATGATTTATTTCCAACTTTTATTGTACTCACTAAACATAGGCATGATCCTTGTTATGTAGCCTTTAACTTTCATTCTACAGTTTTGACTCTCCTTTACTATGGATGTTAACAGTTGTTTTAAATTCTATTTGATCTGGACTCAGTTAAATTTGCCTTTTATGTGTAAAAAGCAATCATTGTAACACTAACCTACTTAAGCTTGACTACATTAAATAATTGCTTGATTGTTTTTGGATGTATGTGTGTTTATTATATGCATATTGTTGATAAACAAGATTATAAAGTAATCATGTGATATTATAACAAAGGCATTATAGAGTTGGTATTAAAGAAGAAAATCTAATAGAGAGAGACCTTGCCGTCAATCAATATTTCAAACCTTTATTACATTCAATAAAAAAAGACATTCTTAATACTTACTTATACTATTAAAATATACTTAATACTATTATAAAAAATGACACAAATATTTGATACTACAAAATAATTTAGAACAACATTTTTTAATGTTTATCTTAGAATTGTGTAATATATATATTTATATCATCTAGAAAACAGTATTTCATGATTATACTATACACAAAAGCCGCACTTTAGCAACAGTGAAAATGATTTTGGTCAATGCCCCTGACCTTAAAATTATATCTTTCTGGGTAACTGTTAATTAGGAAACATAACTAAATTAATATGAATGATGTAGACTTTTTCTTGCAATAAATCCAAATGAAAGCCTATTTCTATGGGTGCATTCTGAATAATTAGACTAACTTTAAAAATGTTTTGTGTTGTATATACAGATGCAGGGTTAGAACAAAGCAATATCATTAATGCAATGATGTTATATATAGTTTTTAAAATTTCTTTTGAATTGAATAAATAGAAAGGCATAATCTAATATACTATACACAATAACATGTTGTTCCCCCCCCCCAGTACTCTGCAAAGAGCTTTTTTAAATTCTAGACAATTTTTTTTTGTAAATTATAACTAATTGAAAAAATATTAATGCATTTAAAATTTTTGATTATCTGGTACCATATCAACAAAGAATAAGGCTTACTAAAGTTCTGTCAGATTTATCCACTTGGCAATGCAATGAATCTATACAATGAGTTACCCCTCTTCAAAATCAGATGCTAATTTAAGACTTCCTATTTAAATTCAAAATATATAGTTTTCTACTTACTGAAGTCTCAAAAGTTATTTAAATACAATATCTCATGATGTGAAACCATTATAAGTAATGATGATCATAATTTTTCAACTAATTTTTATGCAGGAAAGAAATTCTTATGTGAGGAAATAAATTTTGCTACAATAATTGTACATTCTACATGTAATTGGACATATTTGATAATTACCATAACTGGTTATTAATTTCAATTTTCTAAAACAGACTGCTAGAAAATATTTTCAAGATTACATATATATGCAAACATTAGACCTTGCTTTAACTACTTAACAAGCATGATATTTGTAAACATCTTTCTGAATCACTTTCAATTTATTTGACTGGCTTTTCTTTTGTATCACTACTGTATTTCCTATTCTCATTTATGTCCTCTCTTCATAATGCTTTCCTACCCAGCAACCTCAATAATTTGCAGAACTCAATGAAATTATTTGTAATATTTTTCTATAATACTTTTCTTTTACATCTTCCTATTATTTAACAAATGCTTATCAAGTTTCATAGCACTCTTAACAGTTCCTTGTTGTGTTCCAAAGCTTATGGCAATGATCCCTGTGTCTACACTTAAAGCTGTTCTTAATGTTTGTAACTAATTTTATTTCAGTAGAAATAAATGCACACTATTCTTTAAAATAAAATTATATTTAACCTGAATTATATATTTGGTTTTTATTAAAAATGCTTTTCCAATTTTACTAAGAAAAATTTTTTTTGTGGCTTTATGTTTTATCAAATAGTGTTTGAAGAATGGAAAGAAATGAAAAAATAAAATAAAAAAACTGCGTAAATATGTTTTGTATAAATATTGTGTGTGAATTAGAAGAATTTATTTTATTTATTTTTTATTTTGGACTCTTCATTTGATTTTAATTCTTGCAAACAATTAGTAATACAGTTATTGATTCTTTATTTCATTTTTATTATTTTTTACATTTTAAATGACATTCCAATACTACCAATTAGAAAGTAAAGCAATTCATTTTTAATGTTCTTTCAATTCATGTTTAAAATCTGTTAGTAATGGTTGCTTTTTCTTTGGATTATATTCTCAGCTTTTGTTATATTTATATTCTTTGCCAAAAATCTGTTTCAAAAACTTATTTATGCTAAGAAACTAAATATAGAGATTTAGTAATCACTATTGATTACCTAATAAATCTTTGAAACATTTCAAAATATTCACAAAGATGTATATATCCTTTGTGCTATTTTTGGTAACTCTCAATTTTCAAGTATTGTAAGCTATTGAAATATTTGTTGTAAATTTCTTATGAAAAATATTAGAATTTAATTAAAATTATCAGCCTCAACAATTTATGAGTAATATGAAATGGTTAATAATGATTTACAAATCAACTTGTTCTATTTTGAACCTTGCAGTATTAAACTCAACGAACCATTATTTCATTTTAGAAATAATTCTGTAGTTGCATCGATAAAAACTAAGCTTGTTATTTAAACAAATGTTTTTTTTTTTTTTATACACGATGCATATCTTTAACATCAAAATGGGAATGAATTAAAATTGCTGAAGTTATTTGTTTACAATTTTAAATATTTGTTATGACAATTATTTTTTTTTTATCTAACAATAGTTTTTTAAATTTTTAATAGAAAATGTAAATGTGCAATGGTGATTCTAAATGTATTCCCTTAAAAATATTATTGTAATAAAATATATAATATTTGTTTTATTCTTCACACACTTTATAATTGATTAATTTTTTTAATTTTCATTTTTGATTAGGAAACAAATTGCTTTCTAATAACTTCTAGAAACACAATTTTATGATTTTCATTATTTAAATTTATTTCTTCCTATATATAAAAAAGTGGTTAGTTTAAAATTAACATTATGAATTAAATTTCAGATATTGTAGACATTTTAAACATCGATATTGGAATAGTAATGTGGTAAAACTTATAACATTATTTGTTAATAGTAGTAATTTAAAAATGCTTTGTGCAGTCATTCATATTCTTAGTTAAAATTCTTTAAAATTAAGTACCTTAAGCATTTATTTTTATTGAAAATTAGATATACCATTGATGCAATAGATAGTGAAAGACGTAGGATTTGACGTGAATAGAAAGTAACTCTTATTGCTGTATGACATAAACAGACTGTGTTACTTGGTTTTCTATCTTTGGGGAAATAAATTAGTTTTTATTTTAAAATCTCTTTAACACTCCTAAATTTGACAATCCTTTAATGTTTAGTTATGAAAATGATTGGAAAAGTTTTTGCTGATTAGATTTTTACTATGATTTGATGAAATAAAGGAAAAAAAATTAACATTAATTTGGTATCACAGATAAACTTTTAAACAGTCTTGATCAGTAAATTGTATTTCCAGGGAAATATTTATTAAAAAATTTTTCATTCTACAAGAACAAATCTAAATTAATTTTTTTGGCTTGATAAAATTTGTAATTGATATTTTATTGTAAATTAAATTCATTGTTAAATTTTTTGGAACATTGACATCTCTAAGAAATCCTTATTTTTGCAATAAGGCAACATGTTAAATGGAAAATTTTTCTAAAACTGCAAATATGATAGTGTAATTGAATAATTAATCAAAGAAATAGTGATCGTGTAGAAAAAAATTTTTCATAATTATAATTTAATTTTATACACTACATGTTTTGAAATTTATCCAATAAATCAAAATATTTGTAATTTCTGATGCTAAAAAAAAATTATATTTTAATTTTAATTTACTAAAAATTTCAACTTGTCTTAGATTTTGTGTGTTCAAATATTCCTTTGTTTCTAACTTTTAAGTTCTTTATATTAACTTAAAATGGACAAGCATTTTGCCAATTATATTTTTTGATGACTAACCTAAAATCATTCTTCATTCACAAAATCAATCGTCATTCTATATCATATTACATTTACATAAAAATAGAAGTTATTTAATTTACTCATTTTAAGATGTCAATACAGGGTCAGTTTAAATTATACAGATCATAACAATTTAAATTAAGCATGTTTTAAATCTGTTTAAAATAAATAAATATAGATAGAATAGAAAATACATTTTTTTAACTTTCTAAATAAATACAGATTAAAAAATTGCTTCATTTTTAGTCTTATTAATTTTTACTTTTTTAAATTAGTTCAAAAGTCCTATTTAGTATTTAAAATTGTAATGCATTCAATTGTTTCGTTTAAATTGATTGATAAAACAAACTGTAAACAATTTCAAAATATGTATGAAAAATATATTTTGAATTTTTTTTTTGTAATTTGTTTTCACTGAATATTTATTCTTTTTCATAGGTGAAAGAGTAACTGGTGGACAGACTAGAAGAAGGGCCACCGGCCAATTCAATGCAAAAAGTATGTTTTATATTAATCTTTTGGAATGTATGATTGATTATAGACAAATTTAGTTTGTGAAAAATTTAAGATGTAATATTAAGTTTTACAAACAGGATTAATAGACCAAAAGTCATCCTGAAAAAGTTATGTGCTTAGAAATGTTTATTTTTTAGAAGCTGTTAATATATAATTAATGCTATAAGATTTTCTTGTTCTACTCAATGCTTGACTATTTTTATTTGTACAGGTGGTTATCAAAATAATTGAAACATCTTAAATTTATAGACAAATCTTTTGTTAACATGATTCAGGGCTGGTTTTAATGCAGGACTGTAATGCAGTTTGGATTTACCTAGGAATCTCTGTATACAAGTGCTAAATGATTAGAAGAATATTGTACCATTCTTCATGAACATGTTAGGAAGTTTTTGGGAGAGATGCTGGTAGAGGATATAGGTTCTGTATTGAATGCTCTTAAATTAAACCATAATTGTTCAATTATACATTGCGATCAAGTGACTGTACAACCCAGGTAAATGTTAAACTTCATCCTATCATGTTCATCAGTTTATGACGGTGAGACTATGTTTAGTTTTGCGGAGTTCCAGAACAAAAGTTCAATCTCCTGTAGGATAAGTGTACCTTGAAAACTCAATTTATGATTTGATTAGGCCTGCTGCATTATTAGGTTTATTATCCTGGAAGAGATTCCATCTTTCTGCAGGAAATGAAGTTTGTGTGATAAGATGGATATGATCGGCTAAAATTTCATATATTTCTCTATCATCATCTTTTCAAGTTTATAATCAATCTGTCAGAAAACCACAACATGATTGCCTATATAATGATAGATCTATCTCCATGCTTGGTTATTGGAAGGCGATAATCATGATTATAGCTTTTGCAGATGTGTTCTCCAAACACGATACTTGGCATTAACATCTGACAAGTGGCTTAGGAATTGTTGCTCTTCTATAAATGTTTTGTTTATGAAAGAGCGTTCTTAGTAATCATTGAGACTGGAGAACCTAAATGCTGATTGAGTTCTGTGATCATTTTTGCTATTTGCTTCAATACCAGTTAAAGCAGATAGATCTTTTCTTTAATTTCACTACTTTGCTTTGCCAGGCTTGTCTTTTGCACTGTGTGTATGCTATCAACGTTAGATACAGTACTTTTGAAACTCCTAAAAGTTGGGATGTTTCGATTATACTTGCTCAAGTTAGACTGGCTCCTACATTTTGGCTTCGAAAAATCTGGGAGGTAAAACATTTTATGCTTCTGAAAAAATCCAAGATTTACAGAGCTTCAATAAATCTACTACATTCTATCAGAATATAATTCTGTTTGTGAAGAAACTGGTAGCTAGCTGTGTGTAATTATATTTTAATGCTTACAAAGCACATGCAAAAATTTAACTTTTTCATAGATTTTTCTATTATTTTGATAATTTTGTATATACATTTTGGGATCATAAAATTCATAAGAATTATTCAATTGTATTTGTTGTACATGCAAAATTAAATAGGTATCTATTCGATTTTAAGAACACTTAAATATGCTCAGTGAAATATTGTAAATGAACTGAATGTGCATTCTGGCTGGATAATAATTACATTAAAGAAATTGGAGTTTTTGTAACACTCATTCTGTAAATGCTCATGTATGTAGAGCACAGTTGTGTTAAGTATAATAATTTTCTTCAATCACCCTAAAATCAGTAGCAGATCTTGGATCACAATACAAAATGTATTGTGATTTGAATTTTGGCAAGTGGTCATTATGGAATTGACCAATCTTCAAGTGAGTAGTTTTTTTTATTGCAGGTTTGTTGTGCAATTACTCCATTACCAATTCCAAATTTTACTAATGTGCAGTTTGTCCTTTTTTGGAACTTGCACCGCAAAATCCAACCAACCATATTGTTGACAGCATTAGCACATGAACTGCTCAAATTATGAGAAATTGCTGAAGGTAATCCTCAACTTTTTCCCTAATGCAAGTTTAATATGTACGAAATTAGATGTTGAAAATACTAATCAGTGCCGGTAATTGTATTTTATGTAATATTTATTATTGAATTAAAAAAAGTTTTCTTTGATAATATGAAAAATAACATTCATATCTTTTTATAAATATTTTTCATTTTGAAGTTATTGTTTCTATTGGATCATTACCAAATTTAAGTTGATCAAAAATTTAAAGTGATTGATCATTATAACAATAACTTTTGCCATTTATTTTCAAAAGAAAATATAATTAAATTTTTCCTAAAAATATTAATTTTTTAATGAATTAATATTGAATTATATAACTTTTTGAATAGAGCATTCATTCATTTTGAATTTCAATCAAAAATTGTGATTTTTATTTTATGAAATCATTGCTGCTTATTTAGCTTTCTAATATTTTTATTTCTATTTATTGATAATATTTGTAACATGTCTTATTTAATATGAAATGTGAATTATACTATAAGGAAAAATTCTTCAATTTGTAAAGTATGTGTTATTTGTTGAAATTTAAATGTATGTTAATGTGTCTGTCAATGATAACATGTAAAATGTTGATAATTTTTAACTACCAAATCAATGCTTTGTAAAGTATTTGAAAAGATAGTTTTCTCATTTAAGATTTTATTGCAATAAATTTCCATATCCATATAAAATGGATAAAATTTCATTGCTATAAATTAATTGGAATAAAATGTGTTTTCATTGTTTGAAAATAAATGTATAGTTTAAGTGTGATGAGTTCGTATGGAATATAAATTTTCAATCTAAAGATTGTTATTTATATGTTTCAGTGTCACAAGCAGCACCACGTCGAGACATTGGGCATATGGCTGGAACTTCAGGCCAAAATAATGCTTCTCCAGCAAATGCACCTTTAATGTTGTTAAAACCTCCAACTAATGCAGCTAATGCTAATACTATTAAAATGGAACAACCACCGATGCCAGAACCAAATCCTAGCACTTCTACTAGTA
This sequence comes from Latrodectus geometricus, assembly GCA_026290005.1. NCBI lineage: Eukaryota > Metazoa > Arthropoda > Arachnida > Araneae > Theridiidae > Latrodectus > Latrodectus geometricus. The sequence continues at coordinate 1,387,907 of JAPDSC010072289.1, read as the reverse complement.
CTAATTTAACTTTTGCTCCACCGACGCTCACTCCTACTCTTACACCATCAATTAGTCCAAGTCACTATAGAACATCGCCATATAAAGCTGATTGGCAAGCTCCACCATCTGGAGTTCATTAGATACGTAGATATGAAATTGCATTAAACGTACCATTTTGCATTTTTCTTATTTGTTTCATCCATTATAAAAATGTGCCAGCCATGTACGAGTGAAATTTTCTTATTGTATTATTTCATGTGAAAGTGTTAAAATATATGAGTAATATGACTTAAATCATTGCTTAATCGATTGTTTTTTGTGTTTTGTATCATGGATTTATTGGTAAAAGATATACTGCCTTTGCTTGTTTTTTTATGGTTACTGAAATACTTCTGGATTACATTTCATTAAATTTCAGAGCTTTTAAGACAGGTATCGCCAAATTTTTTATTTACTGCTTCTGAAAAATTATACTTTAAATCTTAGTCTGGTCAAATGAGCACTCATGGAGAGGAATTAACTTAAGAACAGTAAACCAAACTCTCGAGTTATCATAAAAAAAAAAAAAAAAATCACAGTATTTAAATAAAGTAAAGAGAAAATATAATTTTTAAGAGAAACTTAATAATTATATAAATAACAAATAAGTACATAAAAATATGTACTTATTTTTTAATAATTCTTTGACAGTTATAAAGTATGTTTTTTTTATTGATTTTTGTAAAATAATAATTTATTAAAATAGATCTCGCCTTTCTCTTTTTAACTTTTTTTTCACATGATTAAAAGAGAATTAACTTTACTTATTTTATCATTTTAAAACGTTTATATTCCAAAGAGTAGGGTATGTAATTATATTTATGGTATAATACTCATAAATGTTTTTGTTTATGTATACTTAAAAATTATGAAAGCTAAATAGAGTGATAAGTACTTAGCTTTCAAAGATAAATTAATATTTTTAAGTTGAAGCTCAATATTATAAAATTTTCTTAAAAATTATTAAATTAGTAACAGCTGTTATGAGTTTGAAGCCATGGATCGTGTGGTTTTTTTATAAATGAAGGTATAAAATTCATTTAGAAAACTCAAAATACGTGTTTTAATTTTTCCATTAATCTCATTATGTCTACACCTTTGGCGACTCCTGTTATAAAAGGCAGTATGATATTCATTTAATATATAGTCCCTGGTCATGTGTGTTTTGATTTGTATACTATTTATAATGTTGATTTTCTATTTTTGCATTTTTCATTTAGTTCTGTACTGGAATAATAAATATATATTTTTTAATCTTAACCAAGAATAAATGAAGAGTGATTCCAGAAAAATAATTGATTCTGTTTTTCAGCTAATTTTAGTGATCATAGTAGTTTTTATAGCAATTCTTTTTATGGTTGTGGTCATTTATTGTAAATTTTTTATTCTGTGCTTCATCATTATTTTTATATTAAAAATTTTTTTTTTTCACTTTATGTATAACATGAATAATTTCTTTCAGGAAAAAATATGTTCTTAAATGTTTTAAATTATAAATGTGCAATTATATATTAATTTCTCCTGCAGTATTTCAAAATTATTAATTCTAATGAGTCAATTATACTTTTAAAGAGAACTTCATCATGTTAAATATTTTTAAATAAAATAGATAACTATTTTAAAATATTTTCTAATTCAAGTGCCAAAATAATGCTGTATGTTCAATAGTTTGGAATAGACATCAGTTGAAAATTTTTTATTTATAATCACAAAAATATTAATATGATTGATTGAGCTTTTAAACTTTAATGAATTGTGTTAGCATCAGTAATTCTTTTATAAGATAGCCTAATCTGTTTTTTGTTAAATATAAATTTTTGATTGGCCAAGGACTTAGTATATGTTATTAATCTGTGCCATTATGACAATTCTTCCAAAAGCATTTTCCACATTTGTTATTTGATATTTATCTCATACAAAACTAATAATTTTTAATAAAGAAGTCATTTCACATGAAATAAATTTTAATTATTAAGTAAAGTACATTATCTTGTATGGTTACAATCGTGTTACTATTGAGCATTACATTTTCAATATAAATTCCTTGTATTATTTTTTAAACTTGAAAGGTAAAATTTAATTTGCATGTAGCTAATTTTTAGCTTTAAGGGGCTGGATGGATTAAGAGTAGGAAACAGTTATAATGTATATTAAATGGCATAAATTTTATTCATCTGTACAGATGAAAAATATGTATATATATCTGAAAGATTAAAGATCATAATCTTTTTTTTGTAATATTTTTGTACTTGTGATGTGAAATTAGCCTTATAAAGTACAAAGTATATATTAGTTAATTAGATTGCATACTACTTAAATATGTTAAATATTACACTTTACTTAAAAATAATACTGAATTCTTTTTTTTAGTTTAATATTATGTACACTTTCTGAGATATTAAGCTGATATGCCTTAATCCAATTAAGTTGTTCAATGATTATTTACTCTCAGTTATCTAGCAAGTTTGATTGGCTATATTAGCACATTTTTATTGTTTCTGAAATATAGCCACTGCCTTGCTATTATATGGCTGTATGTTATTATCACAATTCTTGTACATAATTGCTGATCTTCATAAGGCTACTGTTATGGTTCAATGGAAGAAGCAAGAATATCGTATTTATTCATGATTCGGAAACTATGAAGTTTTAGTTTTTTCAAATTGTAACTTCACATTAAAAAAAATTATGCCATACACTTTTTTTAATTTTAAACCCTTATAGCTAAGGTGCCAATGTTCAGTTTAGTATTGTACATAAAAAATGTATACTATTAATTTGCTGTAAAAAAGCAAGTTCAATTATAAAGCTCCTTGTATGTCCCTTGTATTCTTTGTTTTATTGTTTTATATGGGTAGTTTTGATGTGCCATTATTGTATTAGAGGGAAACATTTTTCTGAATCCCAATATTTTTGTAACTTTAGAACAGTATTCATTTACAAAAAACATGTCTCCTAATTGAAAGTTGTTAATCCACAAAGACATGGTGATACATTTTCACTACTTTGTTTTGCTCATTTTTTTAGTATATGTTACCATGTTATGTGTACTTGATTGTTTAATTTTTTTTTTTTGCTATTTTAGATTTCATAAATAAATTGATTAAAAATAACTATTTTGTCAGTTTTTTAGAGGTATTTCAAACACACTTTTGTAATGTTAATTTTTTAACATATCATTCAATACATAATTTAAATCAAAAATGATCTGAAAATATTGATTCACAAACAAGCATTTTTATATTAAATTAGTATAAAGTGAATATTTGGTAATAAAGGATATTTCCTTATATAGTGTTTCAAAAATTGTGTTAATGAGATTAGCTAAATAGCTATTGGATGGAGATCCAATCAACAATAAATTGTAACAAATAGTAAATACTTTCTAACTGACTGTTATAATTGAAATTAATTTAGCATTATATTTACTCAAGTATCCTGTAGCAGACCAACAGAAAATTAATGAGAATTCTATTTTTCTTCGCTTTAAAAAAATTGTTAAATTTATTAAAAATGAGCAAGATTAGAATGAAAGTATTCCTTCGTGCAGAAGTGACATTTTCAAGTCTAATTACCACAGATGATTTTAGGTATTTGTCGGCGAAATGTGATGAAATTGTATAAAAAAAATTTAAAAATGAAAGTGTTTTCTGTTTTAATTACCTTATAATTGCTATTTGTGAGAAATATCACACAAAAATTTCTGAACAAATAGCTATGAATTACTAAAAAATAATAAACTCCCATTTTTAAAAAATGAAACAGTTTTGAACATAATGTCATCAGTGATCAAAACAATTTACTACATAATTGATAATATAGATTCTTTCAATTATGCAGTAAATTTCTTGATTGCTAATAAACATTATTGCTGTATTTGAACAATTTTTTGTTTTAATCCCCTGCCGCCACGATATTGATGTGACAATTATATATATATATATATATTAACTATAAGGAATTATGTTATACTTTGCAGAGAAGACATTTATACCTTAGTAAAATTTGTTATATTAGGTGTAAAAGCACAAGCTTAAAAGATTTGTCATGAAATTTTATTTTACTATTCTATGATAAAGAAACTGAATTCTTTAATAAAAAATGTCAGTTGATTTGAAATATTATTACTCCTTATACTAAAATATTTAAAGTTATTTTATATTAAAAAAAATACATTAAGTAAAATATAAAAATAAATTATACATATTTACAAGTTTACTTAGACACATGGTATATACATTAACACTCTTTGAAATTTCTTAATTCTTCATTTGCCATTTTCATTATGGTGTTAAAATTGACAGATAAAAGACATCTCCAAAATTTACGAACTCTTCCCCAAACTTCAGATGGAAAGCAAGGGCTGCTAATCCCATGGAAAATGCGTGCAATTGCTCTTCCAGTGAAATTTTGGTCCTGATGTGTGCAAATAATATCTTTAATGAGTTGCTTGACATAAGATAAATCCATCTGTATAAAGGAAAATAGTTATTGTAATTAAACATAACATTTTGTATTGCAAAAATAAATTAAAACGTGTAGAATTACAATTACAGTCTTTACTGATTGAATATGAATTAAAGAAATATTTTATTTAATGGATTTTATATAAGAAATGTATATACAATAAATTGTCAAATAGAATTAAAGGCAAAAATAGAAAATATAATATTTTAACTTGCGTATATTTCTTTTCAGTAGTCATGGTGTTTAGTAAATCTTGTTTTATCTTTACTATTGAAGATAAATGGTTTTATTGTATTCAATGATTGAAAAAATTTCACAGTAAATGATATTTTGTAATTTAAATTAGGGACTTATTTAAAATCAAAACACCTGTCTTAACAATACTTGCATCATGTATTGCATAATCTATAGACATAATTCCAAAAAATACTTTCATTTCACTAAAATATCTTTTTTCCCATATGATTTCACCAATTTATCACCAGAGACCTACAGTAGCTACTTTTAACAAATTGTGATCTATTTTTAACTTCGTTGATACAAGCTATTTAACTGCTTGAAACTGAATTCTTTGCATCAAAAAGGAACTGCCAGAAAGTGGCATAAGTTCATATGCATATTGATACCACTAATATGTGATTAAAATTTCGGAATAGTCAAAACTATTACTGCTAAGAATTTCACAAAATGGTACTTTTACTTTTTTTATGCTACTTTTAATATAAATTATTAATGCAATACTTTTTAAAATCATTGTATGTAATAATCACGGTACATGGTCTTGAAAAACTAAGCCATTTCTTATGATAAACAGGTTTTAAGTATAATAAAATATGAAAGATATTCAACTTTTCGAGGTATTTCTAATGCTAAATCTGCAAAGCATATTTGCCTCATGAATTCATGTGATGTCTTTTCTGAATTAAAAGATACTGTATTTATTAGAAAATGGCACCCGGAGTTGTGCTTTGAGGGCCAACAATGTATTAATCGTATTGATTAATTGTAGTTTTTTTTACTATTGCTTTGTTATTTATTATTCTTAAAGCATTATTCAAAGGAATGAATTGTCTATAGCGATGAATCCAGGTGTATTTATGATTTGATGGCTGTTTGTTATTTCTCACAACACAGGATTTATCCAAACCAAAGGATTTCAACAAAGCTTGTATGTCAGCCTTATATTTATTACTGTGTACGCCATCGTGAATGTGTTAGAATTGCTATGTAATAAAATTCAAAATATACTATAAAGTCAAGTCTTATAACTTTAATGGCCAAAAAAAAAAAAAAAAATCACATGCTACTGGTCATTTTAGTGAGTCTTTGTTACTTTATTGGTAAGCAGCATGTGATTGTTTTTTTCATAAGCTAATTTGAACAATAATTCTTAGAATATAATTGCATAATTCTTAGACTGTAAGATTGAAATCGGCAATGGAAAATTCATTATAAATTTTAATTGCATATGGGTTATGCATTAATAAATGTTGATTAAAAAATCTTACATTTCTAAACATATTTTTGACCAATCTCTAAAAAATTTGTTTGTATTCAAAAGATTTTGCTAACTAAATATATCTTTAGTCTTTGATTTTATTTTAAGCATTTTGATTTATAAGATTTTTTAAACAATTAATAATTTACTTTTCTGCCACTCCTGAGTTTGTTTTTAGTGAAACAATTTCAGATTTGTTAATTTAAGTTTTGACAGCTCTTCCCTTTACTGACGTTGTTTCTGTAATACTTGAAATTTATAGAAAAAGATGTTAAATAATTTGCTCTTATTTTTGAAATGCCTAATAGTTCCAGCAGATTGGTTTCTAACAACCATATCAATGAAAATTTAGAATCTTCGAAATGTTAATTCAGAAGCAATATCTGTTGCTTTTCTTTCAAAACCAATCTTATTCAGAGAACATATTAAAAAATACATAGATTTTCCATCTCCACAAATTATGATTGGATCTATTTTTTTTCAGTTTTCCAATTTTTTCAAGATCACAACTATTAGTTTTATTTAGTTTCATAATGTTTTTCTTTTTAACTTAAAAATTGTTTGAAAAGTTAAAAATATAATCTAATTATTTTGATTTTTTTTTCTGCTATTATAATATTTAAGTTTAATGATTATTTCAATTTGTGACAGAAAAAAAAAATTCTATTGGAGCTATAATTTTCAATTTGCTAATTGATTGCAAGTTTCTAAATGCTAACATGTTTTACAAATCTAAATTGTTTGCTGTGGAAATAAAAATATAGATTTAATCAAGAAATAAAACAACATTATTACATTTTGTCATCAATAAGTATATACTGTAGTAAATGCAAACATTTGAAAAAAATCGTAACTATTTCTAGAGAAATTTTTCAACTATGCGAAAGTTTAATAATTTAAACTTAAATGGTGACAAACTCTACTTCTAATACTTAAGAAGACTATATATTTTAAGAGATATGTATTTACAAGGAATATAAAATGTTCTTCATTAATCTTACCAACTTAAATCTGTTATTTAATAATAATCATAACTGAAAGTAAACTAAAAAGTAGATAAAAATAGATTTTAAAAATATATATAATACAATATAAATCATTTTTTCTTTCTTAAGCTTCTTTATATGTTTGGAGTATATATTTTATGACCACTAATCATGCTCAAAAATTTAAAATTTGAAACTAACTTAACCATCAATACAATTTTTTACTTTCCTGAGACCATATAATTAATGAAAAATTATACTTTGTACTGTTAAGCAGGGAAAGCTAATAGCCATGATTGTCAAACACAAAAATTGACTTTACATCAAATAAAACAAAATTACCTCAGTTTGACTTATTTCGTTACTGCTGTCTAAGATTTCCTCATTGTGATCAAAATATTTGTTAATTGCATTTTTCATTTTTTCACTGTATTCTTCATTTACATCATCACAGCATTCCCAGTAATGGGAGCAAGAATATCTAAAAAATAAAAAGAAACATGAAACATTTCTTTTTTAAAGTTATTAAAAAAAAAAAAAAAAAAAAAAAAAAAATGAATGCTAACATTCATTGGATTTATCATCTAATATCTGAAATTTTTTCTATCAAAAAAAGACAAGATTTAGTGATTCAAGGAATCAATATGATCTTTCAAAATGAGATAGTGTTTTATTATTAGTAGAAGAAAGGAGCATCACATTTTCTTTTTCAATAAAGGGTGGAGAATCTTGTTTGATGCAACGATTCATATGATTTTAACAGATTTTAGGTAATTTTAAATGGGATATGGTGTTTGAGAAGCAAGGGGAGGTCTTGCTACTTAAAAACTCATGGACAATTTACCATATTTGGCAGGCAAAACTATCATGTTGTACAATGTATTATAAGCAACAATTGTGATTGTTTTGAAGAAAGCAATAACCTATAAATATATTCAAAACTAAGAATACTTTTCAAAAGAAGAAATTGACCTTTTTATTAAAGAAAAATGCTCCCTTGACAACCGTATCTGAGGGTTCTCATAAATGGTTTGCAAATTTCTGTTTTTTGAAGTCTACTTAACAAACACACCAGAACCTATTGATGCAATGATTAAAAAATGAGCCTAAGAAGGTGAAGACTATATTTTCCCACTAATTAATACCTTGAATATCTATATTAAAATATAAATGTTTGTTATTGTATTCAATTGTGAACATAGACTTTGGAATCAAACAGTTGTAAGAGGTCTATATTTAATATTTGTACATTTGTTTTTGCGTGATAACTTTTCAGTACTTAGTTTGTTCAAACTGTCAGTGGATAGACAATTGTGCCTTGATCAATCTTGGCTGAGAATGGCCAAACATATTCATTTATATCATAAATGGCCCAATTTGTATAATGTTTTATGATCATTTCACCACACATCAAATATTTTCTCCAAAAACTGTAGTTCTTAAAACACTGCTCATGTGTATCTAGTACCTAATAACTAATTACATGGTTTACCTATTATGGCAATTTACTATAAAGTTATTTCAACATTACAAGATATTTGACACAATTAATTATATTTGTAATATGAATATAATATTGTGGCTTTTGGACTTACATGCAAACTTACAATTTTCAACATTAGCAATTAATATTTTGAAGAAATATTGATTGCTAATGTTGAAATTTGTAGTAAAAATTTTTTTTTTGGATATAGTTCATTATTAAATACTAAAATGTTACAGTTTATTATGTTTCAAATTTTTTTGACTACAATGAATATTTGAAAATGAAACAAGTAATTTTTAAGATTGTATGGTGTACATTCTAATATTTGCAATGTTTCTATTAATTACATGAAAAATGTATTATTTTGATATTTTTTTCTGTTGGTATGGCAGCTATCAAGATAAACAATATAACATATTCATTGTTATCCTGATAGATTTTTGAAAATGTGATTAAAAAAAGAATTAACTTTAAGGACACCTCAATAATTCAAATGAAAACGTTTAAAAACATAAATATCTGTTTGCAAAAGTGAGAGGTCATAATGCTGGAAACTTAATTTAGAATGCAGGATTGAAGTGCTATCCCCAGCTATAATTATTATTATTTATTTATTTAAATACATATAAATATAATTTGTACATTACTGCTGATAAAAATCGTTACACAAGAAAGCAATGCAAATATTAAAATAATTTTTATTTTTCTTATAAAATGTACTGGGATAATTAAAAAAATTAATTAAATTTTAAAAAATTTTGGACCATAATCTTATGAACTCATAACCCAATACAACTATCTTTGGCAGCAATAACCACACTTAATAAATAATTAAATCCAAAATCATGTTTATTTAAAAATAATTATTACTTTTGCATGAGTGTTAAAATCTTAAAGAAATACACAGTAAAGGGCATACACATTACCTTTGAAATATGGAAAAAAGCAATTGTAAGTTTCTAAGTTGTGATTTTTCTGATTCATTTACTTTGCTATGTATAAAATCTAGTACTGAATCCATTTCTTCATTGGAGAGATTCCCAGGAGCTAAGATGTGAAAAGATAAATCTGAAAATTCCACGATAACTCCTGTTTTTTTCTTTCCTAAATATTATAAATGAATTTATTTATTTTTATGCATCTTTTTTCCATTGCATAAGTAAAGATACATGATCCTTTGATTTTTACTTCTAATAATATACATTAAATTTGATGAATTTTTATATGAAATTATTTTTAAACTAAAATTACATTACTATTAGCAGAAGAACGAAAAATTCTAATCTTGGGAAAAAGAACCTAGATATATTTCAGAAAATGAAACTTCTCTTATACTTGAAATAAATATTTTTATATTAAATTAATACAAGTATTTAAAATGAAAAAGTAAGTACAATGTGATTTATGTTTTTATTGTTAAAAGAGCAGTAAAATACAAAGCAAGCTAAGAAAAAGTACATCATTCAAAATGGGAACTGCGCAGTTAATTCTACAGATACCACTTAAAGTGATTTTTATTAAAAGATACACAAAATTTATTTATCACTGTGTACTAAAAGCCATTTTATAGCAAACTTTGAGCAGTTGAACCAAAGAAAATAGTACTAACCATTCAGCTGTCACCTCAGCACATTTTTACAGTTGAGTGATTGAATGATTGAGAACCTTATTGAGCAAGGACATTTAAAAATCAAGTTAGAAAAAAATAAAGTAGCGACAATCAGCAAAATAAGCAGATGAGTAGCAAGATTGAGGTACTTTATTGAGAAAAATAACAGTGAAATACTTTACTAGAACAAATAAAAAAATATGTTTTTTAGCAAATTTTAAATCAGTTTTTTAGGGGGGGGGGGAAAAAGATTACTTTGCCTGATTCTTAATCAATAAAATTAAAGTAAGAATTGTTTTTAAAAATGAATTTTATTTTGCATGCCTATTAGATAGTGCATACTAAATAATTTTTTAATAGCACTACATAAAGAGAGAGCAGTTTGATAAAAAAAAGCTAATCTCACGAATAACACTTATATTTCTCTTTTATGAACTTCCAATTTTATAAACTATTTTGATGTTTCCTATGAGCTCATAAAGATGAGTATCTACTATACATATTACTGCATGTATAATGTATATACAAAACTCCATATCATTTGTAATGAAAACTTGACAACACAGAATCATACAAATGAGATATTGGGACTTTATATTGTACCTTACACTCCAGCTATCAGTAATTATTTTCTCTTAATGCATAATAATGACAAATTAAATTAACTTTTGTGAAAGACATAGTTGGATAAAAAATAATAAAATGTATGGAGTAATACCACGCTCTCCTGATAAAAAAAAACCATTAAATTTTTTGAGATACACTTCGCGACAGATCGCTAAAAGGGCAAGACTACCTTTTACTATTGGAAATGTGGAGGCTGCACTTTTTCAGAGATGAAACAATATAATCCTATGTTAGTGGTAATCATTCTATATTTAAGCAATTTAAGTGTACACAGTCTTAACTACTTAAGAAAAAAATACCCTATATGTTAAACATTTTGGATTTTTTTTAAGCAACATTTCTTGTTAATAGTTATGCTGAAGGTTTTTATGTTCTACCATTTCAAAGGATGAAAGTTTTCATTCAATCTTTTTATGTTGCATTAAATTACATGTACATTTTCCAATTTATGCAAATGTATAACTTTCTTTTTTCTTTCAATTGTTTTTTTTTATCTCTTTATGCAATTGTTTATTTTTTTCATTTCTTTGCTTTATCCCCAAATTTTTTGGCAGTATATATTTTTAGCAAAAATAATATTATATGGCATTTACAATAATGGTGTAATAGATATAGAAGAATTCATCTAATTTTAAATCAAGCTTAGTACATAAATGCCTTAAATATCATCAGATGTTAAATATAAAAATGCTTGGCAAAAACTCCAGCAAGAGACTAAAAACCATTAACAGTTGTCCAGCCAATGAAATTCTAAACATTTATTAATTAACTAAAAATTAAAATAAGAAATAAACTATTAATAGCATTTATTCTAACAATTTCATTCTTAATATTTTTGACACATTATGTTGAAATATTAGACTTTAAAATTTTTTGATACAATTTATTTAAAATAAAATATTGTTTCATGCACAGAATTATTATCTTTACTAATAATTAAAAAAAATTTTTTTTTGCCACGGAACAAATTTTTGCATAAACTGAAAGTTGAGAATTTCTGTTGCTTGCAAAAACTATTACAACAATTATTCTATTCCACACTGAAATGAAATTTTCGATAACAATTTAAATGGAAGATCATTATTATAGATCAATGTTGATGAGTATCCATAATCAAGTTATTATTACTTATCAAAAAGTTTAAGCAGCATAAAAATAGATAAAAAAACTATTATCATCAAATTCATAATAATATTAAATTACTTATAAATTAAATACTTATAATACCAAAATATTTTTAACTTTACAAAATGAGACAATTTTAAAATGAATTGAGAATTTAGAACAAAAGTATAAAACAATAAAAAAGATTATTACAAATTAAAATCATCAATACCATTCCATTCCAGTTTTTTGAGTTCACGTTTGAGAATAGACGATTTGTAGCCAAGAGCAGAAGCAATTTTTACTATAGGAAATGTATAGTGAGAACTTTTTCCCCACTTTTTACTGTCTAATGCAATCGCTGCTGCTAATACAGGATTCTGTAATAATATATATATATATATATATATATATATATATATATATATATATATAAACTTTTCCTAAATATTAAGCAAATTATAGTGAACTCACAGTAAAATATATTTTAGAAAATACATTTCATACAACAATATTAAGTTTTCAGGTTTAACATTATATCAAATATACTCAATTTGTAATTTTAAATCTATTTAGGGATTTGAAGCTGTTAAAAACTACAGCTAGTTAACAAATGTAGCCAGTAATGTAATATTAAAATAAAAAATGTAATATTAAATTACTTGGGAAGATCTTGGTATATTTTCACATGTTTGAAAGCATTCTTATTTGCTTCAATCACTGATTCGTATTATGCAATAATTTTTGTTTTAGTGCAATAGTAATGCGCAATTTGCCAAACATTAATTTTGATCATGACACATTATTTTATTTAAAAAAATATTGGTTTGATTACTTTTCCATTTTTATTACCAATGAATTTGAAGATTTTATCTTTAAATGATGGATGCTTGTACAAGGCGATTATATAATGTTACTAAAAATCTAATAAAAGATATTTCTAAAAATTAATATTACATAATTTTTGAACAAACAGACTAAATACATTATAAAAGTGTAGTACACAAAGCTTCAAGATGTAAGTCTTATGATATATAAAAATATATTAAACTTTAACATATTATAAATCTTTTTCTTAGTTAAAAAGAAAAGTGAAGTTTTAGAACTGCTCATTACTGAAGATGAGATATCAATATAAAAATTGACACTGAAGATGAGAATTGACACAAAATCAAGAAATAAGTTACACAAAATTTTAAAGGAATAAGTTATACAATTTATAAGTTACAAAAATATTAATTTTGTGGAGGGAATAGTGATGTTTCTAAAAAGAAATGTGTTTTGAACGTGATGAAACCTTAAAAAAATATTTGTTATATAAATTATTACCTTGAAATTAAATAATTAATTAAAAAAATATTCTTTCTAATACTTAGAAACTGAAGCAAAGTAGTTTGAATAGCTAATTTCTATTTTAATAATTATATAATTACTAATCTGTTTAATAATGCTATATAATCAGAATATATAATTAATATTCTGTTTCAGAATGATTATGCCCAGCAAAGATTAATCAAACATGATAGGAATGTGTTTTGACATTTCTCATTATCACCAAACTTTCTTCTATCAAATATTTTTCTCTTAAGATTTCATTTAGAAATTTCTTTCCAATAAACTAAATTTTATTTTATCGAGCAATTTTAAACAGCTCTATTTTAATAAAACTCATAATTCCAAGAGATTTTTTAAAAAATCGCAGAAATAAGCAGTCCAAGAAAAAATTAGTCCTTAATGATTTAATAAAATTTCCTTACTTATTATAAAAAGATAATTTTCTTTGTATTTGAATGCACTTTAATGTTTTAAATTTATAGATTAAAGTTAAAACCTTAGCAAGCAAATATAATTTTCATGCATGCATAAAAATAATATTTTTATGTTTTTCATTTATATTATAAACTTTTATACACACATAAAAAATTGACAAATATTTTTAAATGTGCATATTCCATTGCTAATAAATATAAAGATCAATAAGTATAAAAAATATACTTTTAAAATTGTATTATGCATCTGTTGAGACCCTCCATAACATCTTATTGAGCATGTGGCATAAGTAGGTGAGAGTATTTCAATCCATTTACTCGAATGCAATTCCAAGTAACAAAGTAAAGTTGAAATATCTAAGAAGCAAAATTTAAATGTACATTTTTTAAACATTGAATATAAATAAATTGAGAAATTAAATTTTTTTTATATTATAACCATAAGATTTTTTTTAAAAAAGGAGAAAATTAACAATTTTTTTTAATATTATATGTATGAAAAATTATTTGTTTTTGTTAAGAACTATCAACTTCATAAATATCTTTAGAATTCAATGATAATTTTGGAAAACAATTTGTAGTTATACATATATACAGTGAGTACTCAAATAACACAGAATTTTTACTATATTTTTTTAGAATATTTAACATTGAATAACACTTTTTACTTTTTTATGTAAGAATTAGAGAACAATGGATTTTCTCACGAGGTAAGAAATTTGCAAGCCTCTATTTCAACTTGTCAGCAGAAATCAAAAATTCAACACTTACAATCTAATTTTTAATAAATAATGGGGTTACAAACTTTTTTTTAGAATGTTACCAAATTGTTAAATATGAATGCAATGCTAGTGATCACAATTGAGAATAACCTGGAAGTACAAAACTAAAATTTTTATACCAAAATGCTCTGTTGTAATATGCACTTTTTTACTTCTTATTAAGTATAAAGCCTCCATTTATCTCAAGCCAAATAAAATGAAAATTTAGCCTTTACCAGGTGATTCAAAGAAGCAGTTGTCAGTAATGTGTTTAGTTCCAAATTGAAGGCTTTGTATTGGTAGTTTATATAATGCACTGCAAGTTTTAAGAATTCATTAGAGAAAAAATAAAATAGGATATAAAACTGTCAAGATAATTGGTGCATGAGCTAACAAACAACTGTTAGATTGATAAAAACAAAGCTTGATGTCTCCATTTGCAAGATTTAATGAGTGTAATACTTGGATGGTGATTTTAATTTTTTGAATGTTTTAGATTTTTCAGATCTTCCTCTTAAAGTGAGCTGAGATTGTGATTGGCAGTTGCATTGGTAAGCTGAAATGTCGATTTGTTTTTTGCTTTTCTCGTAACCTGGTGCAGCAGCATATTTTTTTAAGTATTTTTACAGGGAACATCATAGAATTTAAACCTGTTTCACTAAATTGTATAACTGTTCTTCAGAAATTCCCTTTTCATATAAAATTGAAAAGAGTTTTGAGAACAGGTACTTACTATTAGCTGATAATGTTCCCATTTATAATAATCTGGAAAATGTTAAATTGTTTTTTCTAACATGAATTTTCCAAGAACAGCTTACAAACATCATATGTACTGTACAGGGGTAATCAAGAATTCTGGCAACGATCGAATTTATTACACACTAATAAAACAGTCTTTTCTTGTCACAAATTCTAATACACGCATAACATATAGAAGAACTGTAGCAGAACCCTGCTTTCAATGCCTTGAGAATGCAACAACTTACCTTCTTCATTTCATTATAATTTTAAAAAAAGAAAAAAAGAATAGGCAAGATAATACAGAAGCCAAATAGTCATGAACATGTCATTATTTGGGTGTGTATTTTTGGTCATAAGGAAGTTTTTAATAATCATTGTACCAGGATTTGACACAGTAAATATTATTATTTATTAATTTTCTATAATATATAGTAATATATTGTATGCCAATTTGTATTACTATTTCACACCAACAAAAATTATAATGAAAATTATAAATTTAATTAAATAAATAAATTTAAGTCTTACTTTCTTGTTTCAAGTCCAATTCTTGCACAGCATCATTAATTGAAAATGCAACTTCATGTTTAGGGCATTGTGTCATTTCATCACAAGTCACCTATATTATTTAAAATAAGAGACCAATATTATAATCTTTTGCATCAGCAATAAACATTTTAATTATGATTATAAATTATTTCCAAATAAAGAAATAAATATTTGAGTTCATCATAAAAGAAAATTGAACTATTTGACCACAATTTTACATCTACCATATATTAAATTAAGAAAAAAATACCTAATAAATTTTATAATAAGACAAACTTTTTATTTAATATATGTAAGCAATAGATTTTAAAAACTAATGTAAATTTAATATGTTTAACTTTCAATCAGTAAGAAATTGATTTAATTGAAATCAAAGTAAAATGAAAATTACAACTAAGACACTTCCAATAGTCAGTAAGATAATATTAGGCCTATGAGCAGTTGAAAATGATAAGAAAAAATTAAAAAATCTTTTCTTATCATTAAAAAGAATTAGAAAAAATATTTTAAAAAAGATTAGAAAATCGATAGTTGATAGTGACAAATGTATGTATCAAAACTTTTAAGATTTTAGAAATTGATTTTTTGAGCAATTTTATAAAGAATAATTGCTTTTCATGAAACTGCTAACAATTTTTAATTCACAGATAGTGATAAAGCTTTCAATGATAAATTATTTACATCTACTATTCACTTTTTAAGTCTCATATTAATATTCATTTATTCAACAATTAACTCAATATAATTAAAGGCACATAAATATATTTTAACATATAAATTTAACATATAAAATACTTTAGCAAAAATGTGTACTAAATTTAACCACACTTTAATAACATATTATTAAGATATAAAACAATTTAAAACCTAATTTTAAATTGTAGTCTAAAATTAAAAAATAAAAAGTATTAATTTATATTTAGTTATTCTGAATTAACAAATGGTATTTTAATACTCAAAAAAATTTAACTAAAATATGATGCAATAAAAAATTTACAAAATATAAGCTGTTGGCAATTAAACAGCAATACTAAGAAAGTGACTTGCAACCCACAACATTTATATGATGGAAAGAAAATGCTGTTATATGCAACTGTGTTTTCAATGTATTTATGTAAGATATCACATAAATACATTGAAAACACAATAGTAATATATGTATATAATGTCTTTAAAAATTATACAGATTTTTGCATTTCAAATTGGTGAAAAATGCATTTGAAATTGGTGAAAAATTGTTAAGATAGCTTGTGTTAATGAAATATTCATCAGCGCAACTCTATTTTTGATGAAAGTCAAATTAAACCCTATTTGGATTGCAATTTATCATAATGCAGTATTATTACTTTATGATAAATTGCAATTCTAATTGAGACAGTTAGCAGAAATAGATATTGAAGGATTGAGAATAGTGATACAAAACATCATAGTAGATCTCAGTAGCTTGCTATCACAAAACAGAAAACAAATATGTTACCAGCATGGCTTAAATCATCACTTTGTAATCATATCTTTATCTACAACATAGATACAAGCATATTTAATGCTGTGATCAATAACAAATCTTGATGCAAGAATGGTACAATGTGCAATGATATTTTCAGATAAATCTAGGTTCTGTTTACAGCAACATAATGGTTTCATCTATGTTTGGTAGCATCATCTAGGGAGAACATACCGCAAGTGAACATTCAACAACATCAAAGGTATATCATTTGGCATGTATGATGTCCCATGGTTTACAAATCTTGGCCACTTCTTATTTACATCGATGATACTTTGAATTGTGTTGATACATCTCTGATGTGTAAAGACCATCCTTTATTTGAGCCCAACAAAATACAGTATTTCAGCAAGATAATGTATGACTATATGTTGTTGGTATTGTACAGAAAATAATCCAACTGATAATTGACGATCACGTATTCTGGATGTCCTTCAAAAGAAAACATTTGATCAATAGTTGCAGAATAACAAACTCATAAAAAAGCTACTACAGCCGATGAATTGTGGCATTATGTTGAAGCAGTGTGGACAGCTGTATTTATATGTGCACCTGAACTCTATCTGGCTCAATGCCTAGGGATATCACTTCTCCCACAGCTGACGGAAGTGGTTCTTCATGATACTGATTTCATAAGATCTATTCTTCCAAATTTCTCAGAAATTTAATATTTTTTTAGCATAATCTATTCATCAAGTAAATAGAGTTCTGTTATTCACATTTTTTTCTGGTCTAGTAGTTTTAATAGCCAATAAAGCAATATGTAAATTTTAGCTTGCATTTCTGCCATACAAAATTATTGGTAAAGTGTTTAGTTATGTCTTATTAGTAACTCATTTCATTAAAAATGTAATTTAGTAATATTATAAAAAATTATTATCAGTTTTTGATTTCCTACACTTTTTTAGGTAAGAAACCTATAGCTTTTTTTTTTTTCACTCTTAGCTATTTTATGAGAGCATTTAATCTTTATTAAGAGTTGTCAACAAAAAACTAAGATATTAACTTATCATTATTTGCTTGTATTACTCAACAATTTGCTTCAGTGTAGTAAATCTAATATTATGGTCTTACCCCTGTATTTACAGTATCAAAAAGACATTGAAACAGCAAAGACACATCTCCTTTAAATAAACAGCATAATTTAGTTTAATTCAAATAGTTATATATTGTGAAGCTGCTGAAGATTGATTGCTTCAAATGCTGAAGAGATGTAAGGAAATTCAATTATTTTATTATAATTTATTTAAATCACAATTACAACTATTAATATCTGTCTTGCCTGCTTTCTGAATATTCAAACAAAAATGTATAATATTTTTTATTTCATAATATATAGAAACTAACTGCTTTTGCAATTTTTAGAGTAGGATTTGTATAAATTTAATAATTGAAGTAAATTATGAGAAAAAATATATAAATGCCAATGAGAACAACATTACTTGCTTAAGATGAATGTTAGAGTATACCTACTAACATTAAATAGAAAACACAAAGTTAAATAGAGATAAAATCACAAATGATAAACATTTTTATTTCTCCAACTAAAAAAAAAA
>JAPDSC010072289.1:1351159-1369219 GCA_026290005.1 Latrodectus geometricus | reverse complement strand
AAGTAAACATATCTCAATCAACAGAGTCAAGAGCCTCAGAATAAATGAATATATTAAAATAGTTATTTTAAATCAATAATATTAATATATAAGTAATATTTAAACATTTAATCAGATGGGAAGAAATAATAAATGATACAACTAAAACTACACTTCTTATCAGGAGCATCAGTTTTCTTCAGCTCATGGATAAAATAGCAGGGATAGCTTGACTTTTTCGTTCATCAATAATTTTTTTAAATACCAGGGTAATTCAGCCGAGATGTATGGTTTAAAGAGGATATTGAGCCATTACAATTGTTATGTCAAAGATAGGGAAATAATCCCCAAATTTTTGAACTGAAAATCAGATGATTAGTTCAGGTAATTAGGAAGATCCTTAACTCAAGCAATTTGAATTTCAATAAGTTAATATAAGGTTTAGATATGATGAAGAAACTTGAAATCATGACTAAAGTTTGTAAATAAGATAGTGCACAATATATAATGATTTATTATTCAAGCATAGAATGTTTACATTGAATGATCTGAATTTTCTAGTTATAATTCAAACATATCAGAGACTAATAAATATTTTATTTAACAGTTTTAATGAAAATTCATTTACAGCTTGAGATGAATTTCTAACACTCCAGCAACAATTAAATTTTTGAAAATGGTAGCAAATGATTATATTTATTCTAATTAACTAATTAGGAGAAAATTTTATGAATCAGTCAAATAATCTATCCCTCCAGATTATGAGACATTAGTTCAGTTAAAAATATAATTGTATAAAATGAAACTTCCTTTATATAAATGATCTCATATTTCAACTAATAATTATGAATTCTAACTGGAATTTGAAACTTAACATATTTTATAAATTATAATTCTTGTAAAATATCTTAAGTGAAAAATGATTCATGACGATTTAAATATTTCTATTTTGTCGGGAAAAAAAAGAAAGAAATTCTGTTTTTAAGAATTCTTTAACTTTTATATCTAGTTACACATTAGAATTAGATATACAATTACTTATTAGTGTACAAATATATTTTTAGTGTCTGAACATAAACTTTCTCTCTTAAAACATTTTATAAGAGGATTTGAACATTTTATGAAATGGAACTATATCCATTATAAAAGAGTCATGTTTCTTTATTAGAATGAATATTATCTTTCAAAATAATAAAAAAAGATAGCCAAATATGCATTAACTAATTTTTTAGCAAACATTTAATTAAATATAGTGCTTTAAGTATTAGTCACCTTTGCAACTTTTCTCTATTTCTGACATCATATTGGTAAATATATAAAAAGATAAGCATTTAAATCTAAATAATTTTTATGAAAAAACTTAGTATGTTAGTTTACAATAAACAAGGAGTCAAAAATTTTCATCATCATAAAAAGTTATAATTTTTAAATCCTTGAATTTGAGGTATTTTTTTTATTGTAAAAAAGAATGTTGAAATAAGCAAATAGATAGAAATAAACAGTAGATATAGTTGAGCATTTTTTTTGCTTGTTAAAACATCATTCTCAGATAATGAGATTTCTTTTCCTTAGAATAGTCATTAAAATTTAAGTACAAATCAGTTACACTAAAAAAATCATATTCGAAATTGCTATACATTTTTATAAATTTAAAACATACCTTATCTTTATCCTTGTCTCTTGAAATAGACAAATGAAGATTACGGGGGACATTTGAATGACCGACAATGGAGTTTCCATTGTCTTTTAAGCCTAAATGGGTAGCTATATCTTTCACAGCAGAATTTGTAGCAGTTGCTGTTAAACCCAAAATGCATTTTACTCCAAGTTTTTGGGTCAGAACCTATTTCCAAAATGAAATGTGCAATTAATGTAATTATAATTTTAAAAGTCAATTAGCTATTCAGCATAAAAATGTTAAATAGCCATAATTTATAAATTAGTCTTTAAAATTAAGGAGTCAATATTTTAAAATTAACAGAAATTTCTGATTAGTTTATATTTTTGTCAATCGATTAATTTCCAGCAAAACTAATAAAATGGATGTGATTATATTGCTCAAATTTTCAGCAATGACTATTACTATAATATAAAACTAAAAATAAACATGTACATAATTTAATGCTAAAAATACAAAATAGATATTAGTGTTCTTTAACATAATGTTAATGCCTAATAGAATATTTAAAATGTAATTTGGAAAAATTATCTGATTTGAGTGTTTCCTTATTTTGACTATCGAGATCCCAATTAAAAAGTAAGCTAAGTAAGTCACCCTGAATTCAGTAATTTTTACACAATTAACAATTAATATTTAAATAAATTTTCTCCATCAAATTCAACAATTCTTGAAAGAATCAAATTTATAATAATTTCAAATCCAATAATATATTATCATTGACTGAAACACATTTTTTACGAACATTCATTAAAATAAGCATACTTTTCATCACATAAGATTATACATTGTTGCAATGTTTTTCATGTTACTAGTAGTTTGGTTTTATTAAATATATACATAAAAAAATCCAGTCTTTAAATTTTTCACAAAAATCCCCAACATACAGATGCCCATGTCATCTTTCAATTATTCTCTGCATTATTTATTTATCATAATAATATAAAAAAAAAGATTCATATTCACATTACATTTTAAAAATTGAAATTTCATCCCTTAGAAATTTGACTCAAAATCCATGCAGCGATGAAATAAACTGTTACATGTATGTTTTCAATTTCAGTTTCAACTGATTTTTCTTGGAAAAATTGCAACCCTGCCATGCATAAATACTTGATTTAATAAGCTATAAGTAGCCTTACAGCTCATTAAATTAAGGTAATTCATTCAACTGCAGAAAATTAGAGTTTCACTATGGTTGAATAACAATAGTAGCATTACAATTACATTTTATCTACAAAGGCTTATTTGTTTAGGGATAAATTTTAAAGTAGATACTGAAACACTACAAGCTAGAAATGAAACCCAATTCAAGAACTGTTGAGCTGACCAATACAGTGTAGAAGTCAATACAATTACAGTGAACATTGATATTAAGCAAATTATTTGCTGCATATTATTAATACAATGGAAAACATTATTTTTTCTAATGTCTAGCCACTAGCGAATTTCATCCTTTTCACAGCAAGAGGAAGAACAAATGGCAAATTATGAAGTGAAGCACCCTAATGATGTGCCATCATTATCACAAAAGTGGTTGAAACTTCACATTTTAAAAATAGAAGACTCAAGACATAGCCTGTAAAAACATAATACCAATTAAATTGTAACTGGTAATAAGATCTTAGAATTCCAGAACTTTACATTATTGATAACACAAAATTTGTAAATTCATTCTAATTATACATATAAAAAAATACAAAAGATGGAAATTTGTTCCCTGAACAAAAAATGGCAATCAAATTTATAGGATTTTAAAAGTTTCTAAAGAAAATGATATATTTTCAGAATACAAAAAAGAATGGTGTGGTCGATTTTACTTATTGGTTAATAGATTGTACTTACATATCACAAAAATAATCAACAACACTATCAATAAATAAAATTTGACATTTATATGATAGTGTAATAATAATGTATTTGAGAGAAATATAGAAATTATAAATATACAAATTATATTACTTAAACTAATCAATTTGGACAACATTAAAGTTTTCTTGATAATTATGTTTAATTAAGAAGCTTGCATGTGCATAGCATGTATGTTTATCAATATGTATGCAACCTGATGACTTTGAAATAACTTATTTAGAGCTCTGAAATTCGAAAAAGATAATCTAAGTCTGTTGGCAGAAAATTATAGAAAGCAAATTTAAATTGAATTGATTTATAGAACACACCATAAGAGCTATATTCAGTACTTTGCTTTTGACACAACATTTTATTGCTTTAATTAAATAGAATTTTTTTCAATATGATGATACATATAAAAGACATAATAAAATTACACATGGTATTAATATCAAATTATATTCAAATCTAGATTTCTATTTTTTGATACAAGTGTACTTTCCTGAATATAATCCATGGATTATGTGTTAAAAATTTTTTTCGTTGTGACTATCATACATGGTTGTGGATAATCTGATAAAAGACATTCTCCTTCAGAAAAGCTTACAAAAAAGTTTTGAAAGAAATTACATTTATGTTTCATAAAATAAATATCAACTGACGCCATAGTTGATTTATTTAAGTTATAATCAGGCTTGTCCAATCATGTTTAAGAAAGAATTCAGCTCCTCAGAGAGATATCCTAGTTGCAATTTGCTAACCTTTTGAATTTCGTCTTGATATGAGCCGTTTCATTCTTAAAATATTCAAACCCGTATATTATCATAGGGAAGTGAAAATGTTTAAATTATACAGCAGGTTTCAAATTAAAAGCTATAGGGAAAGCAAATAAAAAAATGATGACAAATATTTTATATGTTAAGTGCAAAGCAAGTGCGGTACAAAAGAAAAATGTATCTAATGGACTGTTTGAAAATAATCTATTTTTTTTTCGTTTAATTGTTAATGAAACAAACTATTTTATATTTAAAATTTCTTAACTTCATTTTAAAAGTTATTAGAAACTAAAAACTGATATGATTGCTAGAATCTTGGAATTATTGCTTTTAACCAATCTCATGCTTTCATATCAGTTTATCCCATTTTGCATGAGGGGGATTTAAACAGATCTTTTTCATAATAAACGTTTTTCAGTATAATATTTATATTTTTAATCATATTATGTATTTCTTATTTAATGTGATATCCACACTATCAGCAGTAAATATTTTTGAGTATTCACAAAAAAAAAAAAAAAAAAAAAAAAGATGTAAATTATACACTGTTACTGCTTATACGATAATTTTTTTCTTTTACTAAATAAAAAGTCAGGCAGATTATATGCAGGAAAATGCAGTATATGCCAAAGAATAATGTTTAAATTAATATTAACTATGATTTATATAAGATTTTATGGATTTTGGAAATAATATGCAATTTAATTCGTAGAATATGTTCAGGGACAAATTCCTAATACATTTACAGGGACACACATTCAAGATTTTTTTTAAAAACTTTATTAAATATATTTTTTCCTCTCTCAAGTATAAAGTTAGTCAATTATAACTATGAAAAGATAATACTTTGTTGTATTTGTAATATAGAGAAAAATTAAATTTCATTTATCACACAAGTAATATTATGTTCATATATAAATTTGTTTAAAGTTTAATTTTATAAAGACTGGAATATCAATGTAGTTACAGTTAACCAAAATTTAGAAGATTTTGTATAAAAACTTGGATTGTTTGTAGTTTTATAGTTTCTTTTTGCACATAAGAACTAATTTGACAGAAATGTGCAATTTACATTTGATTTCAAATCATTACAAACATACATAAAAAAGCGATTGAAATCAAAAGTTATTTAATCGAAGATTAGATGACTGAACCAGAGAGCTGAACAAAATAAATTATAAAAAGAAATGATTGAAATAATAAAAACAAAAAGTTTTTTTTGAATGGCTTAGAAAATAAACTAATTTGATTGATACAATTTTGGTTTTGTATTTCACTCTATGATTACTTTTTGTGTAAAAAGATGACAAGTCCTTTAAAAGTACATTCATGATACAATAAGGAATAAAAAATATTTTAAATATAGAAATGATCAATGTATTTGATTCAAATATTATTTCCTCATGTTAAAAAATGAATTTTTTTATTTTAATGAAATAAAACATAATATTTTGTTGATCCTCAATGCAACAAATGGTGAAAAACAATGATATATCTTATTTTACCTAGACTTTATAACAGTCTTTAAATTGAGATTTTAATTGTATGAATATATAGCATAATTTAAAATTAATAAATGAGATGATGTATTTTAAGAGACATTCAATTACTTTATATAACTGCAAATATGATGGCCTAAAATTATGAGACCACTGAGATATACAATGAACTTCATCAATGCAAACAAAAGAAATTGGTGGCATTTTCGAATCCAGAAATTTCTCAGTAAAACCATAACTTATAACAGCTTCAGGAGATACCAGAACTATTTGAGCATGGCCACTGATAATATCCTCCATGGCATTATTTTTTTGTTCTTCTGACATTCCACTATGAAGGCATACAGCATGTAAACAAGATGATAGTCCAGTGACCTATTATAAAATTTGTTTCCTTTATGTAAAAGCATATAATTTTAAATGAATATTGAGTAAATATATAAATGAAAACTTTCAGAAATAAACATTTTAACATAGAACAAAACAAATGATTTTTAAATGTGAATGGAATTTTGTAAAATTAAGCAACTAAAATCTTATTCTTAATTGTTTTCATTTAAATTTTATAAATGAAAATTAATCAAATAGTAATTTTATTGCTATCATTTGTTAAAAATAAATGTATCACATACAACAATTGAAAGCTAAATAAAGGTAAATATAAAAATATCATTTTTAACTTCATTACATACAATAAAGTAAAAATGATTAATTGAAATGCAACATTAATTTGTTTTATAGAAGACTAGACTAAGCAAACAGTTAAGGTTATTTCTTTAAAAAGAACATATAAATATGCTTCATAAAAAAACAAATATATAATGAAATGATACTATAATGTGAACACTCTCAACAGAAATAAATAAAAAAAAAGTCATTATAAAGTTCAATAAGTTCTTTTTTCATTAAATAAATGATGTTTGAATGTCCAATGACACATTTGCTGATAAATATACGTTATGATAAATATTTAATTACAAGAAATAAATTTCACAAACGAACAAAATTAAATTTGGTATTTTTATTTACTCTTGTTTCAAAGACTAAGGAAATATGTTAAAGAGGGTACCAAAAACCATCCACATAATTATTTAAAAAAGAAATTTTTTTGAGTTGTTTGTCAGAAATTTTTTATTAATATTTTTGGTGAATGGTAATAAAATAATCAATTATTAATTTACTAAATTAACAATTACATGTAATATTTTTGTAAGTATTTAAAATAATTAAGATACACTTAAATATAAGTTTTACAATATTTCTTAAACGTTTTTAAGTTCAAATTCTTTTATCAAAGTTGAATTAGTTTTTGTAATTCATTAACTCAATATAAACAAGAAATATTAGTAAGATTGGAACTGAGTTTCCTATCTCAACATTTTCTAATTGTAAACTATCATTACTGAATTATGTTTAAGGGGAAAAAATTCTTTAGTTTTAGTAATGTACTGCAAAATATATGATTTTATATATACAGTAGATGCTCATTTTTACAAACTTGTAGAGACTTATAGATCATACAATCAAGGCCCATAAAAGAAATAAATAAAAAAAATGGTAGATTTTAAAACCAGTTTCTTTCTTTTTAAACTAAATTTTTCTTTTTTTATAAAGCCGTAAAAAAACAATTTAATATGTACTATATAACATTACAAAATAAAAAAACAATTCTTGCTTTTATGGACAAAAAATCAGGCTTGTAATCACTTACTTTTGTTTTAAAACAGTATATTTAAAACACATTTTTCCATTTTAAATACAACAAAGTATTAACTTTTTTATATATAAAAAGCACCTAGATTGTCAGTTATTAATCTGCTCATTTTGAGGATGGTTGTTGCATTAAGTAATTCTCACTTTGTTTGATACCAAAAAGTTTTTCTTTCTCATTTCTGGTACTTTTTACATACAAAATACACCTGAGTAGTCCACATTCAAAAAGTCATGAAATTTTGGACAGCAGTGAATTTTTCTTTTGTTGAATGAGAAATTTATTTTCACTCAAGTTTTGGTTGAATGTTCTTAGGTTTCTTCAGTAGCTGTTATTTCTTTAATAAAGCCTGCATGTCAAATTGATCTAGTGATTGTTTTTTCTGCAATATCATTCTTAGTATAAATTGATAAGAGCATAGCTCCCAGATTTTTCTTCTTATAAAGGTGAATCCAAGGCATGAAAATTTCTCACAAAACATTTTCTCACTTGAAACTATTGATTAAACTCTGATGTATGATATATCACAGGGGTGGCCAAACTTTTGGGATCCGGGGTCTACTCCACATTTAAAAAATCGAAGGCGGTCTACCAATGGCAGAGCTAAATTAACAAACATATTTATTTTCCGTAACAAGAAAAAATGGTAAATTATGAAATTTTTTTTAAAAAAACTTAATATTTACAAAACAAAAATTTACTGACGAAAATAATCCAAATATTCATATATCAAAAACTGACCATCCTATTCACTTTATTTAGTTGAAATTTGGCACTATATATCTGCAACAAGTTTATCATATTGTGGCTGGTACAAGCTTATTGCAATGCATAAAGACCAAATTAAATGTTCATCTGTTAAATGGGACCAATGTTTGTTTTTTGTTCATGGTTGAAAAAGCAGATTCGCAAAGATACCTCGATCCAAAGTATGATTTCAAATACAAAATCAATTTATAAATATTTGGAAATGTTTTCCCAGAAATTAATTTTCAAAAATCAGTATCACTAAATATGCTCTGGATTTAAGAAATATATCGCATATTAATTTAATAATTTCTTCATCAACTGTGACTGATGTGATATCGAATAATGCCCTATTTTTTCAGATACTCCAACAATGCTGACATTTTCATTGAATGGAAATATCATAAAATTGAGTATTTCAACTTAATTAAGTCAGGGAACTTTCTTTCAAGTTCTTCTAGTAAGTATTAAGCAAAATCTTCGAAGTCTCGGTTTGGATTATGGATGCACACTTCCTTCATATTTTTGAAGTTTCTCTATCAATGTTTTCTTAATTGAGATGCATACTTTTCTATAGTTTTTTTTAATGTTTTAATCGCGATCATCATGTCCGTTTTAGGTTTTATAAATCGTAAACCTTTAATCATAAATCTTTAAATCGTAAATCTTTGCACAGTTTGTTTTGGGTGTTAAAGCATAGACTGTAGTAAATTTTTATTTTAAATAATTCCTTGATTCTATGTCATAATTCATAAATTAAATTGTTAATATCCGAGGTCATTATCGGGATGGCCCTGAGGACTACCAAAAATATCTTCGCGGGCTATCTGTCAACCGCGGTCGACATTTTGGCCACCTCTGATATATCAATAGGAGTTTATGTGACACAAATTTCATACAAATTGCTAAAATATATAGGACTTCAACACCAGTAGAAAAGTTAGTTATCTACAATTCATGGAATTTTGTGATTTTAAAATAAAAATGTCTATCCAATCTCTAAACCATTAAAAAAATTAGATGATAAAAATAAATAAACACAAACAAAAGATACATGCAGATAAGTTTGCAAGGGGAAAAAAAAAAAAAAAGATGTTTCAGAATTTTAGTTCATAAGAAAGAATTAAAATTATCATTGCATCTATATGACCATGTTAAAGACAAGTTGCTAACTCATTAAATCATGAGATACAAAAATTAGAGGTTGTGAGGACAAATTATAGGTCAAAAATAGAGCAGCTACTGTAAATTGCCAGAACAGATATAAACAGCCACAGTTTTATACATAAATACATGCTTCTAATAAATATTTGAAGGACAAATTATACTGCAATACAGAAAAAGAGCTGAAATCAAAATTTTTAAACTTAATGAAAAATCCTATTTAAAACAAAAATATTACAAATGAAAAAATTGAAGTTAGTAATTTCAAACTTAAATACTAGATTTCAGAAAAATAATCAATGCTTATTAAATTCTGACACTTTATGAAGTACTATACAACATGTTTACAATTTAAGAAAAGCTATTTACTTGATCTTCCATTAAGGAAAGAAGAGGAGATACAACTATGGTTACTGATTTTCTATATTTAGTATACATATAAGCTGGTAGTTGATAACATAGTGTTTTACCAGATCCAGTGGGTAAGACAACAAGAGTCGATAAACCTAAAAATTTATAAGTGTTTCTAATTACACTAAATTGTTTCTAATTTTATAAAAATTTTGCATTTGTAACTTAAATATATATTTTATATATATACAATTTACTTAAAATCAGACACAAGCTAGCAATAAAAATGACATTATTCTTATACTAATAAATGTCTCATCACAAAATGTTTTTAATTATATTAATTTATAGCACAACAAAAGTGTTTTACACAAATAGAATAATATATTAGATTAAAAGAAGAGATGATTTCATTCAATTTTTTTTTAATTACAAAAAAAAACTATATAATTTTCTTATAGAAAAAATTTATTTCTTGCAAGACATTCTAAATTCAGCATTAAATATGACCTAAAATATTTTTGTTTTCATTTATTAAATTTTTTTATATTTCATTATTCAGTTTATGCATAAACACAAAATTAAAATCATTTAAAATCTGAAAAATTTAAGGGATGAAATAAGAAAAATAAAATTGATCAAACTTACATTATATTAAGACCAATATATTTTTAAAATCTTTCCTTCTTTTATCAAAACATTATTTATAGAAATAGTTTATTTAAATTATTATTAAAAATATTTTATATAATTTTTGAATTAATGTATAAAAGTATTGAATTACCTGATAGAATTCGCATAACTACAGTTTCTTGACCTTCACGAAAGCATGAATATCCCATTTCTTTCAAAGCACCATAAACAGCTTTTGGAGTAGCTTACAAAAAATTAATTTAAAAATAATTCTAATAAAAATATAAGCAAATTAAGATTACTTTTTTCATTCATAATGATATTTAAAGGAACTTAACATTTTTATACACATTTTGAGTAACTTTTTATGGAACTATAATACGATTTTAATGAATTTACTTTAAAAAATTAATTTAGTGTTTGCTTATTTTATGACCCTTGTAATAAATTATCTGAAAAAGAAAACTACCATTAATCAAAATAACAGTTTAGGATTGAAGAGGAACTGATGCAATTTAATTGCACTTTTATGACTTAATTAAGTCTTTTCATAATTTTTTTTTGTCATTTGGCTGAATTTTTTTTTTAAAGAATATTAATAATTTTTAATGATTTCATTTGTGAAGATTGTACTATATGATTTTCCCAAGAAAGTTGTTTTTTATGTTCAATTTTTTGATAAGGACAATCACAAAATTATGGCAACAGTAAATTGCATGACAACAATAAACATGTAAAGTGACTCAAAATGATCTTAGCTCTGTTCCGATAACAAGAGCCATAAAAATAAACTGCTGTTAATTTAAATTGAATAAATCTAATTATTACATTTGATATAAATTTATTTAAATGACATAAAGCTTTTCTACATATTTTGGGAAACAAATTCCAGGAAGTTTCAAGAAGTTATTTTAAATTCTTTTAGGGGATATAGACATACATATTGTTACTTTACATACAATAAATCTAGTTAATCATATGTTAAATAAACAAATAAAAACTTTTATGATTCACATCTCTAAATTATAAAAAGAAATTTAAAGAATTGTGAACTGGGAATTATTTTAAACAAATAAGTAATATCTATGATAAAAATGAAGTGAGCAATTTTCATGAGTATTTAATGAATTTCCATAACTCTTTAATATAGTTTGTTGTTCAACAGTAATTTTTTATGCACAAAAATTAATTAGACTAGGACCTACATTTAAAATGGGTTTCGAATCACATCAATTATACAAGCTTTAAGTGGAAGTTAAAAATCCACAAAAAGTAGAATAAAAAACTAGAGCAGTAACTCTTTGATTAGCAACTTAGTGAAGAACACTAAAACTTTTAGGAGATTCTTTGGTCTTAGAATAAAATAACTAAGTTCCAAAACTTTTAAAGAGGCTTATAGGAGTGGTAAAAATTCAGATATAACAAAAAAGAGCAGACAGATATTTATTTCAATATTAAATATTTTACTAACCAATCATATTTCCAGAATCATCTAATTTATATAATGGATCAATATGTTCTTTCAAAAGAAAGTCATCGACACTGTCAAATATGCTAGTATCTTGAATATCATTCATTTCTAAATCATCATTTTGGTTATTTGCAATGTTATCTAAAGAAGAAGCTGTTAAAATAGAAACTCAATATAAAAATAAAATAAAATAGATAATTTGATAATATCAATTTAAATTTACAAAAGATTTAAAATGAATTGATTTCTTTAATTATAGCTGAAGAATACTAGTATAAAAATACACAAATAAAATTTAAAATAAGAAAATGGTATTTGAAAATAAACATAAAGATTTGTTTTTTTATAACTGAATTAAGTATTTTTATAAATAAAGTAATGCTTAAATTTCTTGTCAATACAAATATCATGTAATTCAAGAGCATACAGAAAAAGAAATAAATTATATTAATATAATAAAATATGGACAGAAATTCAAATTCAGCATTGAAACTATTGTAGATAAAATGTTGTGATTTTAATAAAATAAAATTGAACCATTTAGACTATCCAAGTAAACCAATATATTTTTCTGTTCATTTTCTATTTTTTCTGTCCATTTTATATGCATAGTTTTTAATTTTGAAAATAAAATGATGGACCTAATTCTCAGACTTTACAAAAATTTATGTCTTTTATTTAGAAAAATATACCCCATCTTTATTATTAGCATTATGAAATGTTATAAAATTTTGCACAGACCATAAGAAAAAGTTAACGAATGTTGAACTGTTTGCAACTTGACTCAGTATAAAAAAGAATAGATACCTACAAATGATAGGAATACAAATAAAGTTTAAGAGAGGCACTCTTTTTTTTTTAAATTTGAATTTCTATATCAACTAAATAACAAATTAGAATTTTATACAAAGATATTTTAGAAAATACTTGTTATATGTCATAGAAAACATTGCAGACTTAATGTTTCCTAGCATGATTATGCCAAATAAATATAAAATGTTGCAAAAAAGCAAAACAATTTAAATAGTAAAAAAGTTCATTTAAATTATTATTAATGATTTTAAAATTAATGCGAGTCATACTGAATCAAAACCCACACTTAAATTATGATAAATATTATCAAGGAATCCAGGAAGAAAATCTTGATTTTATCTAAACTGAGAAGGAAATTTATAAGATAAACAAGTCAATGAATTCATGCTTGATAAATCCCAAGGTTGTGAAAAAGTTTAAAAATTAAAATATTTTCCATTAAAATAATAATCATAATTGAAACAATAATTTATAAAATATTTTTACAATTAAATTGTTTAATTTTTATAAAAACATTATATTTTTGTCAAGACTTTTCACAGACATGCATTAGCATTTTATTTATTAATGAAATAAGAAAAGAATTTTTGAATCTATATTACTGTTTAACAATTTTTATAAATTGATACAATAAGCAAAAATAATTGAGCAAGTCAGAAAAACTTATTAGTTTTCTTTAGAAAAATTTCAGAATCATAGAATAAATTTACCCTTTAAAGAATTTTTTTCTTGTATTAATCTAGCAGCTTCTTCTAGTGTTGGCAAATCCATAAAATCCATATCTTCATTTTGTTCAAAAAAATCACTTGTTTCTTCTGAAATCATTAAAAAAAGTCAAGCATAAATAAAAATATTAAGAAGTATATATGATACAGTAAATAAATATAATTTATTTTATTACTTTTACAAAAAGTAGCAGAATTACAATTTTTGGCCCAATGTCCAAGCTGTCCACATTTAAAACAACCAGTGATATTATCATTATTTTGAGATTTTTTTAGTTGTTTCCATTTGTTCCACTTTAATTTTCTTGTATTTATAGAACGATGGCCCCGGGAAAATTTCTTTTTCTTGATATCCAAACGTACAAAATTTTCATTCAATGTTCCACTAGCCATTTTTCTAAAAGATATAAAATCCTCATTCAATGCTTTTTTTTGGATGGATATACATGTTTCATGAATTCAAATGACGAATTTGTTAAAATAAATTAATAAATGTTTTACTACTTTAAGAATAATAATTTAAACTTATATAGTGAGAAAATTTAAGAAAAAAGAAAATTTGAAACAGTATAATTAAATAAGAACTAAAATTTGTACCTTTTCAGATGAACTGCTTTTCTTGAAAAATCAGAATTATTTTCAGAGTTTTGGGTTAATTTTTGCTTTTTAAAATTCTGTTCAGCCATAAATGATTCATCATTTTTTATTGGTTTCACTTTTGAAAACATTACAGCTTTCTCCAGGTCTGATTTACTGCAGTCATTTTTCTGAAGTGATATTGTTTCAATGGTAGAAGTTAAAAGACTATTTACAGAATTGATGTTAGGTACATCTTCACTAATATTATTGTGAATTTTCATTTTTTCTTTCTTATCTTCAATGTGTATATCTTTTTTAGGCGAATCCAAAAACGCACTGTAAGATCTATCAGGGCTTTTTTGTAATTCTTTATTATAAATTTTAGTCTTAGATAAAGATTCAATATTAAATTCATTTATTCTTTCTGGAAATTCATTATTTTCAGTTTGATTTACATCATTTGATAAGTTCAAGCTGCATCTTTCCAACCAATCTGCATTCACCTTTTGGTCAAAATGTAGCGATTTTAAAGATGTATTAATACCAATTGTAGAAGCTAACATGTTAACACAATGGGCAGTTTTAGATTTTTTAGACTTTATAGGAATATCATGTACTTTATTAAATGCAGATATACAAGAACTATTCACATTATCTAAGCATTCAGAATTTACAAAAGATGTATTCAAATTATTTTCCTTCTTAGTAATAGTTAATGAAATGAGATTTTCAGGAGATATAAGTTGCTTTTTCATAGGTGGGCACAGATTCTTCTTCTTCTAAATGAATTAAAAAAATGTTAGTAATATTTTTTTATAAATTATATAAAAATACAACTATATTTTCTAGTAACTTATGCATTAAATTTTTTTTAAAAAATGAGTACTTTAATCACAAGAATTTAAATAATACTAAACAAAATAAAATTAAAGTTTAATTGAATAAAAAAGCTTATCATTATTTTCCCTTAAATTTTTAATGTACTGTTTTATTGCAAATTTAATAATT
Source organism: Latrodectus geometricus (assembly GCA_026290005.1). Classification (NCBI taxonomy): domain Eukaryota; kingdom Metazoa; phylum Arthropoda; class Arachnida; order Araneae; family Theridiidae; genus Latrodectus; species Latrodectus geometricus. Next base: position 1,354,234 of record JAPDSC010072289.1, on the reverse strand, counting down.
GAAACTCATCACTGAAACACTTTATAATTAAAATAATAACAGCATTTAAATTCCTTTATAAGCAATCAAAATATTTTATATCTAATTTTATAATTTAAAAATATATCAGGCTTGAAAATCTAACACATAAATAAATATTTATCTTAAAGGTAGTAACACTATTAATAACCTAATAAAAACATTTAAAATTATCCGGCAACATTAACAAAAAATAAACAACACAATAGAGCTCATTATTTTGATCAGCAATGTGAAATTAAGCTTATCTGTTGATATTTTCCAGAGGATAGCTTGTCCCAAAATCTACTTACAATATACTAGTTGCTGTCACAATCATGAGTTTGAAAATGCAAAAAATATTAGATGCTATGATATTGTTTGAAAAAGTGTATTTTTAACAAATGTATATATAACATACTTTTTCTAAACTTAAGCGTTTTATTTTACGCATAGAATAATTAATGGAAAAGTATATACTAAAAAAATGTACATATATAATCAATAATATTAAATTCTTTGAATGATATAAATTTGTAAAACAAAAATTGTTTCATAAATAATTTAAATGTTTTTTTTTAAATCTAATATAAGAATATTTAATTTATGGAGTATGGTATTCTTACTTTTTATATCTAAGTATTAATATTTGATTAACCAAATATCTCAGAAATTACAAATTTAATCAATTAATTAAATTATTTCACTATTTTCTGATTTCATCTGTTGGAAATGAATGAAAACTAAATAGCACAATAAAATATACATTTAAATAATACAAACAATACTAATAAAAATACTTCAAACAATAAAATAACAGAAGAGGAATTAAGTTTAGTATTGGTGTTTTTTATGCTTCATATGTGAACAAAGTAAACTAATCTAAGAATAAAGTAATAGAATTAATCTTGAGAGCAATGAGTAACAGCTTTTTAAATATTTATTGCTAAACACAATTTATACAGTATATACCTATATATCATTTTCACAGTAACTTTCATGCTTGCCATATAGTAAATTTCAAAAGAAATTCGATGTCTGCTGAATGTAATCTTGAGTTTTATAAGCTATTTATTTTTTGTTTCCTTCATTAAATAAAATCATGCAGTTAAGCAGAAATTAGTTCTCTTTGCAAATGTATTCTTTTTGATTTATTTAATGCAAAAACTATTTAATTTTTGATTTATTTAATGCAAAAAATAAAAAATAATAATAAAATAAATAAATCTCACTAAAAATCCCAAAGAATTTAATTTTAAATAAAATATTTTGTTTGAGGAAATTATGTTAGTGGAAAATTAAAGCAATACTAGACAATAATTTCAAAGAAACTATTGTCTAGTATTGCATTTATTTTGAAAAATTCAAGAAAAATTGATAACTTTACCTCATTTACAGTTACATTTGATTTCAATTTTATTTTACTGCATATATTCTTTATAACTGACTTATCTGCTTTTCCATTAGGTCCAGTTAAATTTGATTTATTTAATTTTTCACTCCATACATCATCCTATAAAATAAACAAGAAACAATAAGTATAGAAATAGTTGAAATGAGATAATACAAATGGTTTAACATAAAAGTAATTTTCATATTAAATTTTTAGAAAAATAAATAATTATATATATCTGGCACAAGCAAAGGCAGATAAACTATTGAAAGAGTAATTAAAAAAAAGTAGAGATATTTTTACTTATAACTATTTGAATGAAAAAATAGTTTAAAATGATATATAGAATTATAAATACAAGGTGATATCTCATGGACAAAATATTATTTATGGTATTTGCCCTAATATTTCTTTGCTATATATTTATTTGAATAAATTTTCCAATATTTTTAAATATGATACTGCTATATCAATTTGCATCACAGACTACCATTTCTAAAGAGCTTATTCTCATGAAAGAAAATTAAATTTGTATTTTATAATACAGGCATTATTAAATATTAATATATTGTAAACATAGTAAATTTAATACCATTTTAATATCTGCATTACCATTTTCTAAATTCTTTTTTAATTTCCAATAATCTCGATATGATTCTAAAAAGTATAAAACAAAGAATTTATTTTAAAATATGAAAGATTTCATAACATATAAGAATTCAGCAAGATAAAAATTATAATACTAAGATGAAAAGATTGTATAAATGTGAATTTTTCATAACTGAGGAACATGTTGTTTTCATGCAAATTATTAAAACTAGAAAACAAAATACTTAAGCTCAATTTGTTTTATTTAGTATGAAGAAAAATTAAAAGAAAAAAATGTTTGTACATTTTGATAACTATCTTAATTGAAACTGGTTAAATTAATCTTTGCACATAGCAAGTAATATAATTTTTAAAGTTAATTCCTACTTATGTGAGCAAAGAAAATTTTTATTTCAGCTACTTTTTATTAAATTTTTCATTGTCTATTTGTGTAGTAAGGGTTGATATCATTAATCCAATTTGTTTAGTTTATTGCTTTGATTATTTTAATGCTTCACTGAGATTCAAACTAAAAGCATAAAGATTCTATGCCAATGCTTCACCAACTTTGTTATAGCAAGACAAATTTTTTGTTTATATTGCAGAAGCCCTTTAAAAATAATTTTTATTCATTTTTTTAAATTGGAAAAAATTCTCTCTCTTTCACATGCACATTTTCCATCTCTCTCCTAAATTACTTCAAAACCACAAAGTTGAATTTTCAAAAGAAATGATAAGCTCATTTTAAGATAATAAAATTAAATAAATTTGAGAATGTAAGAAATGTAAAGATAGAGATAGTAACTGCTGATGCCAACAGATGGCTCCACAACCCACACAATAGTATATTTTTCTCCCATATACAACAAAAATTAATTAATGAAATTAAATTGTATATATATCAAGTGTCAACCACTACAATTAAAAAAAAATACATTTGAACTTGAGTGGATGAGTAAAAAAGCATTTTATAAACAACTGAAAATTTGAGCAAGATTTATATAAAGGCACTGTGAAATAATAGTAGGAATTGAAAAAAAATCATAAAGAAACAAACAAAACTAAATTTACAATGGTTTGATAAATATTTATTTCAT